>JBBDGP010002172.1:430000-437500 GCA_037952835.1 Lithobates septentrionalis
GCTTTGTGTATTTCTTCCCAGATCTGTGCAGTAATCCAGTGTGAGACTTCCTGTAATAAAGACCGCTCACTGCTGAACTCTCTCCTTGTGCAGAGACTGGTCTTGTCTCCGCCCCCCCCCTGTAGTTTTAAGCAGGCAGCCTGTAGTGAGTGGAGTCTGCTGTTCCCCTCCCATAGCTCTGCTCTCTGCATGGGCAAGGTACAGCACAGTGATGATGTCACCACTACATTTACAAAGCAATATTTGAGTTTATAAGGGCATTTGGTGCACACAAAGTAAATCTATACCCTTTGTGGATATTGCAGAATAGGTTTAAAATAAGTTTGTGTGCCCAGTGTTCAGTTTTAAAGTAGTAAGGAGATACTAAACAGCAACGTATCTTACAACACACAATAGCATTTTTGTTAGTGTGCGTTTAGCTTGAAATTGGCAACGGATTTTTTTTTTTTTTTTAATAAAAAAACATGTTATATTTACCATGCAATAGTTTTTGCACAAAGCAGCCCTGATCCTCCTCGTCTGGGGTCCCCCACTAGTGCTCCTGGCTCCTTCTGCCTTAGGAGTACCAGGTCCAAGTCGCTTGCCTAGAAGGGTACTCATGCAGGCTTGCTCCTGAGTCGCATTCTTTGCATCTATTGACACACGCACAGTGTGGCTCGGCCCCACCCTGTCACTAGATTTGTTTGTCAGCAATAGCTGTCTCCGAGTCCAGCGAGAAAGGAGAGAGAGCGCAGCACCCCTGCTCTCGGGCAAAGCGCTGGACCAAAATCGGGCTCAGGTGAGTATTTAGGGGGTGAACCGAAAAGGATTTTTACCTTAACGCATTCTCTGCATACAAAACAAAAACAACAACAAAAAAAAAAAAAAAAAAAAACACACCCTTTAGCCTGTACAACCACTTTAATCAGAAATTCTGAATTGTGTTTTTTATGAACACTCTACCTACCTACACCAATACAGTTTGTTCAGGCAAGTCATGGACTTCATTTTGTACATCCAGCTCCTGCATTGCTCTTCATAAGCATCAAAATGGGCTTTGTTGCAGAAATTACAGGTTATATATATACTTATGAATTAACAAGTGGGCACAGAAGTTAGCAGACAGGAAGATTGGTGGTTCCTGCACTCACCGCTGCTGAATCTGAATTGCAGCTCCATTCATCCAGAGATAAAAACAGAGCCTGATATTCATTCAGCCAAGGCCAACCCAGCTCTACAGTGCCAATACTGCACCCTGGTTACAAGACCCAATAGTAAAATCCACACATTAACCAATCTTACCTTCTATATGCACAGAGTCTGCAATGCAGATCTGGCTGTATATACTATAATGCCCAGGACAAATCAGGATCAGATCGCCATCATAGCACGCATTCACTGCTTCCAGGAGATCTTGGTGGAACTACAAGAGGGAAAAAAAAAAAAAAAAAACACCTCTTTACAACCGCATGATGTGATAAAACAAAATAACCTAGTCTGCCACTGTACAAAACTGGGAGCAGAGGATTATCCAAGACTATTCTGAATTGTATTTTTTGCTCTACACAAAAACTTTATATAGCTGGGAGGTGAAAGAGGCTGAGGAAACTGTATGTAAAAAACAAAAAGGAAAGCAGAAATTGAAGCGGTAGCCGTTGACAAAATTCTGAACTATGAAGAACTAAACCCTAAATCAATGGCTTTTTTGGTATTAATGCTAGAACTGTTCCTGTGTAAATCTTCAAGGAACAGATCATGCTGGCAATTTTGACACTGGCTACTCTATTTAATGGAAGCCCCTTTTACTGCTGTGTCCTATAAAGATATAGGGGGTAGAAGGCGTACAGGCATCAGATACTCCTGAAGTGTATGATGTTGAGGCCACTGACAGAAGTAGGAGACAAGCCACCAGAGAGGTTATAGTTTATAGCATCTGCTTGTATTTGCACTGGATATGGGCTTTAAAATTCTTCTTTAAAACAGGACTCTTGGGGCTTGTTCACATGTGCTTTGGTCTTAGAAGAGCAATCAACATTTGGCAATGAAAAGGCACTATATCACCTCCTGCACCCCCACAGTTGCAGGGGACATGCAGAGCAGCACCATGCACTATTATTCCTGCCGCAACATGTGTATACCCCCAGCCACTACCTCTGCAGTTAAAGGAGAAGGGGTAAAACCGTGGCTCAAACATGGCTCCCAACCGCTAGTGAGAACGAGCCCTTTGAGCCAAGACAAGCCCAGGAACAGCAAGTGCTACAATAGAGATGTTATTGGTTTAAAGCGGTTGTAAAGTCACCAATGAGAAATCCTGTAAACCCCTCTCTTACAAGGAAGATACCCCCCAGACGACATCTTTGAGGACGAAACGCGTTGGCAGGACCCCATTGTCGCCACTTTTTCTCACAGCGCTGTTTTATGTTTTGGATCTACATGTGAGTGTACATCTATTTTATTTCAAATAAATACTTTTTGTTTTTTGGATTTACACTATGTGGCCCTTCTTTTCTTTCCTTATCCTACCACATCATTTCCTGGTCCGTGGAATGTTGCTTTGAGGGGCTCACCTACGGAACACCCCACCACTTCCTTAAGATCTACATGACCTCCCACATCCGGGAGATTGCGTACACCTCTCAAGTTCCTGGTATTATCTGGAGGAATATAGCAAACCCGCGAGACCGCATCCTTCCCGGAGTATACACAGCCACTTACCACCTAAGCCTTGTCCGACCCAATCCGGCGTATGCTCCATTGGGTGCACCTCATCTGGTAAGCCTCTTCAACTCTTGGTGGTAGTGAGCGGATTTTTAGTCGAGATGTCTATATAATCCTTCAATATTCTGTTTATAACATATTGTCATATAGACTACGCATCTTTAATGTCCACATGAGGACTACTTGCTCAAAGCAGATACAATTGATCCTTCTTATTGCTTATTGACTGGTTTACAGTTGTATGTGACATTGTTCAGCGCCACACTTTTTTGTTGTTTTGCAATTTTATACTTTGTTGGTCGTGTTGGCTGCTTCTGTGTCTCTTTTTAGGGTAGCGCATAACTATTCCATATATCCCGAAACATGTGTATACCCCCAGCCACTACCTCTGCAGTTAAAGGAGAAGGGGTAAAACCGTGGCTCAAACATGGCTCCCAACCGCTAGTGAGAACGAGCCCTTTGAGCCAAGACAAGCCCAGGAACAGCAAGTGCTACAACAGAGATGTTATTTGTTTAAAGTGGTTGTAAAGTCACCAATGAGAAATCCTGTAAACCCCTCTCTTACAAGGAAGATATAATGGGTAGTATCTGTGTTTAAAATGTATTCCGCAAAATATCTTATTTTACAGCGCTGCTGGGCACTCATGTGACCTACCGGCGCTCTCCTTCCCAGAGCTGAGCACTACAGCGAGAGGGGCTGAGATTCCCGCCAATGTCAGCCGGATGGAGAGAAGGAAAATTACAGGATTTCTCAGTAGTAATAATTTTACAGCTATAGCAGCGGGAGGGGAGGAGAAAGGCAAGGAGATGGATCACACACAGACTCCTGAGCTGACAGGGAGGGAGGGGAAGAGAAAGAGGAGAGACTGCGAGATGAAAGTTATGTAAACTGACCACAGTTTCATGCATCAGTAGCCAGGATTACCATGGTCAGTTTACATAGGATGACACAGGAACAGGCAGGATAAACCAGGTTTTTTTTTAGAAGAGAGGGACAAATGACACAGCACAAGCACGATGCGTTAAATGATCAGGCTTTTTTTTTTATTTTTATTTTTTTTATTTTTTTAAGGGTTACAAACCACTTTAATGGATTTCTTAAAAAAAAAAAAAAAAAAAAAAAAAAAATTAAAATAAAGAACAAAAGGGGATGCTTACCTGGATTTCCTGGTTTTGGTTACAAGACTCCGGCTCCAACCGCTCTCTAGTTAGACATGTCAAGGTCTCAATGGTCATTCTTGTGGACACAACATGAATAACTTTTCCACACTCAGTACGGGGACCCTTTTTTTTCAGGCTGTACCTTCCAGGGCTATTCTGACAACAAAATAGGTACCTGCAACAGGAATAGAATTAAAGAGAACTCCACCCACAAAAAAAAAAAAAAAAAAAAAAAAAAAAGTGTATGTTGGATGAAATGTAGGAAAGGAGGGGTGGCAATCAGTTTGTTGGCAAACAGGAAATCAGTTGAACACCACCAATGCCAAAGACAGCACAATACCTCAGCAGAGGATTCTCGATCAGTTTTAGCTTCCGTTTCAGGTTCTCCATTTCACCATCCATCTTCATCCCTTCCACCATGGATACGTTATCCAGTTCGCTGTCGGAGTCGCTGCTGGATAATGCATTTCGGAGATTGTTGAACTGATTGTAGACCTGTATGCAGCGTGCTAGAATGGCATGATACTCTGATACCAGCTCGGATGGGATACGTTCTTCCAGAACGTCATAATGGCTGCAACAAACAACGTGAGCGTATTAAAGAATGGTGCGTTTGCCCGAGCAACCAATCAGAATTTAGTTGCCAGTCTAATCAAAGCCAAATAGAATGTAATGGTGAACTCACGTTAAAATCTAAAAGTTTTCTTTGCAGTGGGGCTCCCCCCCCCCTTCACTGCAAGAGTGAAATACTCTTTTGTCTAGGGCAGGGATATGCAATTAGCAGGCCTCCAGCTGTTGCAGAACTACAAGTCCCATGAGGCATAGCAAGACTCTGACAGCCACAAGCATGACACCCAGAGGCAGAGGCATGATGGGACTTGTAGTTTTGCAACAACTGGAGGTCTGCTAATTGCATATCCCTAGTCTAGAGGGTAAAATAACAGCAATTAGGCAACTTTCACACTGAAGCAGCAGGTCCGTTAGCGGTAAAGCACCGCTAGTTTTAACGGGGCATTACCGTTGTTATAGCAGCGCGCTTATAAATGCCCCGAAAGGGTTGAAAAAACAAAAAAAGGAGGGGGTTAAAAGCGCCCGCTTAGCGCTGCTTTCAAATTCATTCATTTCAATGGGCAGGGGCAGTGGAGGAGCGGTGTGATGCCGCTTGCAGGACTTTTTTTCCTGTCCTGCAAGCGCACCGCCCCAGTGTGAAAGCACTCAGGTTTTCACACTGGGGCTGCAGAAGAGGCCGTTTATAGGTGCTATTTTTAGTGCAAAAACCACTCAGTGTGAAAGTGGCCTTATACTTTATTCCTTGCTTCTGCAGACTTCCTTCTAGCTGAAGCATTTTCTCTTTGCCGCTGCGTCAGTCACAGGCACTCTGTCATCACATTCAATGCAGTAGCAGCAGTTCAGCTTTACACCCAATTGGTGTGCAATGTGTTAAAGCTAAAACGCACTGCAATTATCTCTATTTTTTGAATCTTGGTGTGCTTTGTGTATTTCTCTCAGATTTCTGGAGTAATCCAGTGTGAGATAACTTCTGTACTCTGTGCAGGCATTGCCCATGAGAGACCGCTCTCTCTCCTTGTGCTGAGTGTGAATGGTCTTGTATCTGCACCCTCCTTTAGTTTTTCACAGGCACCCTGTAATCGGTCCCTCCCCAAGCTCTGCCCAGTATAAGTGCAGCATTGTGATAGTACCACTATTTTTAAAAAGGTAATATCAAAGTTTGCAAAGGCATTCAATACAAAGTGAATTCAGATGTTTTAGGTATTGAGGAATATATTTATAGTAAAAAGTGTTTTGCTTTAACCCCCTGCTCCCCATTCCCAGATTCCCTTTTAAATAGCTGTACACCGCCATCCCTCCCTATCCCTAGATCCCTGTAAACGGCTGTACACATCATCCCCCCCCCCCAAATGGCTCTACACAGCTCTTACAAGCGTAATCGTGGCTCAGCACATCTTGTAAAATAATCAAAATAATCTTCCTCTTCTTCATCCCAGGGGCGCCAGATGTGTTGGAAAAAGAACCTGAAAGAGAAAAGTTCCAGCATGTCATAGGGGCTTTTCAGCATACTTTCACAGCGGACAATATGGGGGAAAGATTTGCTAAATCTCTTTCCAAGGCACAGAGCTAAATGTTTAGATCTAAAAGGTAGTAGATAGAATTTTTGGAAGGGTATGTGACCTGTTAAGAGTTCACATGATTCCTGTTCTGAGAAACAAATAAATAATAGAATGCTGGCAGGCAATGTTCCTGACTACTCAGCAAGGATATCGTGAATCTGACACTTCCTGAACTTAGTCAAATCCTGCATTAACCTAGAACGGAGAGACCCCTCCTCTTTATTATCCATGTGGGTTTGCAAGGTGGAAGACATCAGATGGGGGAAGATCCTAAACCTGTCTCCTCACAAAATAAAACACGACACTTACTGCGCAAAGTGGTTCTATTGGATCAGCTTTAAACTTTTTTTGGAGGAAGGCAAGGCCCTTTTACATGGGGACCCTTGAAATGCCACATTAGGGAAATAACCATCCCCTTATTAACTTAAAAGGGAAAATCGGGACAAAGCTCTACTACTTCTCTCCTATGGATCATAGGAGTGTACTTTGTTCTGCACTCCTGTGACCCGTTTTCAGCAGACTGTGGGCTATGGTCCGCTGTCGTCACTAAGCTGGTCCAGGCTATGAAGAGATCCCAACTTTACAGTCGGCAACTACCCAGATGCCTGGGCTGACAGCTGGCTCAGTGCACCGCTGGGAGACTAAGCCAGCAGCTCCCACCCCCTGCACAGCCCAGCATTTCAGCGAGTGCTGGAGGGGCAAAACAGGGAGCCGGTGACTGACCGAAAACTGAGCAATCAGCAGTCTTTGATTGTTCAGTGCTCAGTCTTCGAGGTGGCGGACAATAGATGCAGCATCGGACCAATTCTGCATCCACCTAGGTGAGTAGAACTGGGTTTTGTGGTTTCTTTGTTACATCCCCAACTTCTTTTAAAATAAATTTACAAAAGGTGGCATGCATTTAGAAAACAACTTCCCTCTGTTTCAGAATACTGTGGGCTTCCTGCATTAAAATATCAGGTGCTGGTTCAGTTCATATTGCAGAACATCAAAAGTAAAAGGTGCATGACCATGAACACATATCAATGAGATTCATAAAGTTTATTCACAATAATCAAAAAATCCACAGAGGGAGCAAGCCAAGCTGGTGTGAAACGCGTCAACAACTGCTCTCTCTGTGTGCCGTATTTGGATTTTTTATTTTTGCAAATAAACTTTATGGATCTTATTGGTAGTAGTGTGTGGTCATCCCCCTTTTACTTTTCATGCTGAGCAAATAACCCAGACCCCATTGTTTTACTAACCTGACGTGTTCAATGGACATGGCGGTCTGGTCATATTCTCCTGAATCATCATAGACCACATATAGCTCCTGTAGCGGGACCTTCTGCTCCTTCACCTCCAGCAGGTCGCGAATGCTCTGCTCAGTGATGCACTCCATACGATAGTCACACATGAATGGCTCGCACAGCTGGACAACAGCCTTTAAACTGGAGTAAGACACGTCTGTCACCTATAAAAAATAAAGATAAAAAAAAAAAAAAACCACAATTTTTTTCCGGTAACATCAAAA
>JBBDGP010002172.1:442500-662500 GCA_037952835.1 Lithobates septentrionalis
AGGGTTAAATATGTACCTAACCAGTATTTTTGTGTCCTTTGTGAGGTGCTTTTACTAAGGGATGTGATGGATTATATTCCTTGCTTTGCAGGGAAAGAAAATCCATCTCATCCCCACTGTCAGAACAGAAGTGCTCTGTCCTGTGTGCCTTCCTAACGATCGGCGGGTGCCGGCGGAGATCCATTGACTGGCACCTGCTGATTGGCTTCTGCTGTGAACAACCACCCTGTAGCAGTAAATCTGGGGTGGACATTAAAGTGGAGCTCCACCCAAAAGGAGCAGCTCCGCTTGTTCACACCCTCCCCCGTCTCACTTCCCATTTCCCTTACTACAGTTTCCGGCGCCAACACCCAAAGCTGATGAACGAGTCGGCTAGGGGTGCCGACATCACGGCATCCCTGAACAGGCAAGTGTCCTTATAAAAGTCATCGGCTATAGTATTTGTAGCTGCCGACTTAAAAAAAAAAAAAAAAAGGTTCTCTTTTTTTTTGCAGACTAAAACTCCTCTTTAAGTGGTTAAAGGAGAAGTCCAGCCTGAGCTTGTTTGGCTGGAATTCTAAGAGCCGGTTCACACAGGGGCGACTTGTCAGGCGGCCTAGTCGCCTGACAAGTCGCCTCCCGTTCTGTACAATGGAACCGTTCTAATAGGAGCGACGCAAGTCACTCCAACTTAGAAAAAGGTTCCTGTACTTCTTTTGGGGCGACTTGCATAGACTTCTATACAGACGTCGTTTTGCAAGTCGCCGTGGATGTCGTGTGCAGGTCGCCTCGGTGAGGCGACCTGCAAGTCGTGCCGCCCCTAGTGTGAACCGACCCTCAGGGTCACAGGAGTGCAATTCGTTTTGCACTCCTGTGACCCGTTTTCAGCAGAGAGCGGTCTGAAGTCCTGCTCTCTGCTGACGTCACAGAAGTCAGTCCAGGCACCGCGTCATCCCGACAATAAAGTCTGGATACGCCAGGTGACTGGACTGATGTCCGTCTCAGCCTCTCAGCTAGAGCCTGAGACAGCTGCTTCCCGCCCCTCCACAGCTCAGCGCTCCAGTGAGCGTAGAGGAGCAGAGAGGAGAGCTGCTAATCGACAGGCAGCAGCTCTCCTCTCAGGGATCTGTGAGAACCGAGCCATTGGTGATGTTCGATCGCTCGGTTCTCGGTGTAGAGATGCCAGGGGACAGATGCAGCATCAGTCCCATGCGGCATCCACCTAGGTAAGTATGATTAGGGGAAAAAAAAAAACCCAAACCCAGACTTCTCCTTTAAGTGGTTAAGCTTTGACATAAAAAAAAAAAACAAAAAACTGGAAGCTGATTGGTTTCTATGCAGAGCCGCACCAGATTTTGCACTCAACCCGAGTGTGTGCTATCAACATTAAAACAAGTCTCAGACGATGGTACTTGAAAATAAATGACATTTTTCAAATGGGAGGACTTAACCTCAACTAAAAATTCAGATCGACATTGATGCCTTGGCTATACTTTAAATCTATTGATTGTTACGTTCGAGCAATGACACAACAGCCTCCCTCCTCTATCCGAGGGACTTGTAAATAAAATCTCTTACTACAGAGCCCAGCATTCCTGGAGATATGACCCCCTCTAGGGGGAAAGTACGACATGTTAGAGAGATATATATATATATATATATATATATATATATATATATATATATATATATATATATAAAAAAAATTTAAAAAAAAAGGGTGTACATTTATATCGAAGGGTTTAGTTCTGTTTTTAAATCAGAAAAATAATAAAATTTTTACAAAGTTCACTTTCCCTCCCCCGTAACAGCCAGCTCAGACATGTACAGCACTTATTCTGCACAAGAATAGATAAAATCTCAGCACTGGCCCCGAGCTTCAATCCCATCAGGACATTCTGTAGGTGGAGATCCCTGAAGGGACAGAGAAAGGCCGTTACGTGTCAGACAAACATATGTTCATAATAATTGCACGCAAACCTCGCTAGGTGTGTCCATTCCTACAACACAGAGGAGCTCTGCACTCGGGGGGATCATATACTAAAACTGGAGAGTGCAAAATCTGGTGCAGCTGTGCATGGTAGCTAGGGTAGCACTGAGATCGGCCAGCGTAAATAATCAGCAGAAATAGGATTATCAGCATTTTGTCAATAGAAAAAAAAAAAAGTGCCAGTAAAGATGCGCTACATCACATTTTATGCATGAAGGTAAAAGTCTTCTGTATGCAGCGTCCCCGTCCCCCCCCCCCCCCCCCATACCTTAGCTGTGCTCCATGATATCCTCGGCTGTCCTAGGACTCTCCCATCTCATTGGCTGAGACAGCAGCAGGAGCCCATTGTCTTATGGACGCACAGAGCAGAGGATCGGGAGCGAGCATGCAGCGGTGCCCCCAGGGCAAGCAGCTTTCTCTAGGTGCACTGCTCGAGGGGGAGGAGCCAGGAGCGCCAGCAAGGGACCCGAAAGAGCAGGCAAGAATAACAAGTTATTAAAATAATAATATTAGAATAAAAGAAAAAAAAAAAAAAAACAAACCTACCACTTTGAATTAATTTTTTTTTTTTTTTTATATTAAACTGACCATTTCAGTTTTCAGCAAAGCGCATCCTAAATTTTACCACCGCTAGTAGCCAATCAGGTTCTAACTTCAGATTGTTCAAATAAGCTTTGACAAAAAAGGAAAAAGAAATAATACATTTGGAAGCAGATTGGTTTCTATGAAGCGGCACCAGATTTTGCACTCCAGTTGTAGCAAATCAACCATTACGTGGCCCCCAAAACATCATTATATTCACCACTTTGTATATGTATACAGTGCTTGAGAGCCCCCCGCCTCCGAGAGAGCGTACCTCCTCCATATGTACCTCAGAGCCCCCGCCTCTGATTGAGCGGACCACCGAGTAGGGTTGTCACCTCATCCTTGGTGCCACCTCAACCGAATACATTAATTACACAGATTCTGTGGCTGATTAAGGTGGTAATTAAACTCACTTGGTGCCTTATCTGCATCAAATCAGCCTCAGAACCTGTGTAATTCATATGTGTTCAGGTTTAAAGGGATGAGGTGGCAACCCTACCTCCGAGAGCCGCCCCCCCCACCCGCCTCCAGGCGCGCGGACCGCAAACAGCCAGCCCGCCCCAGAGCGCGCGGACCGCCAAGAGCCCGCCCCAGAGCGCGCGGACCGCCAAGAGCCCGCCCCAGAGCGCGCGGACCGCCAAGAGCCCGCCCCAGAGCGCGCGGACCGCCAAGAGCCCGCCCCAGGGCGCGCGGACCACCAAGAGCCCCCCCCGCCTCAGAGAGCGCGGACTGCCAAGAGCCCCCCCCGCCTCAGAGCGCGCGGACCGCCAAGAGCCCCCCCCCCGCCTCAGAGCGCGCGGACCGCCAAGAGCCCCCCCCCGCCTCAGAGCGTGCGGACCGCCAAGAGCCCCCCCGCCTCAGAGCGTGCGGACCGCCAAGAGCCCCCCCGCCTCAGAGCGTGCGGACCGCCAAGAGCCCCCCCGCCTCAGAGCGTGCGGACCGCCAAGAGCCCCCCCCGCCTCAGAGCGTGCGGACCGCCAAGAGCCCCCCCCGCCTCAGAGCGTGCGGACCGCCAAGAGCCCCCCCCCCGCCTCAGAGCGTGCGGACTGCCAAGAGCCCCCCCCCACCTCAGAGCGCGCGGACCGCCAAGACCTCCCCCCGCCTCAGAGCGTGCGGACCGCCAAGAGCCCCCCCCCCGCCTCCGAGCGTGCGGACCGCCAAGAGCCCCCCCGCCTCCGAGCGTGCGGACCGCCAAGAGCCCCCCCGCCTCCGAGCGTGCGGACCGCCAAGAGCCCCCCCGCCTCCGAGCGTGCGGATCGCCAAGAGCCCCCCCGCCTCCGAGCGTGCGGACCGCCAAGAGCCCCCCCGCCTCCGAGCGTACTTTTGAGAACCTGCACCTCCAATTGTAACTCAGTGAGCTCCCCGCCTGACTACAACCCCCAATTGTTCCCTATTTCCATGGACTACAAATCTCCCCCCTGTGCAGTAAAGGAGGTGTTTTATAATCCCAGCACACTGCCTGTCCTCGGGTGACAACGCTACAATGCTGCTCAGTACAGTTGTCACCCTCAGACAGGAAGTGCTGGGTTGTCATGGTTACTGCCCCCAGTCAGGGCAGTAGAGGACAGAGCCAGGTGGGTTGTCATGGTAACTGCCCCCAGCCCAGGTGACCTGTCAGCGCTCCTCACCCAGCTTGACGTCCTGACACATCTCCCGGTCCAGTCCGCCCTCCGCCTCTCCCTCCTCCAGGAGCCCCGCCATTCTTCTCTCCGACATTCCGGACACTGCCCGCCCCGACTCTGTTCAAATCCCCCGCTTCTCCCGCCCTCCTACGTCACCGACATCCGCCGGATCCCATTGGTTGACGGCTGCTTCCTGCTAAGGTGAAAGAGACGGGCGGACATGTGGCTGGAGTGTATGGCGAGGACTCTATCGCCATCTGCTGGCGGCAGACGACGCTGCAGGTTGTGGGTTGGTTATGACCAGTAGAAAGCGCTAATTAGCGCCGTCTGCTGGGGGAAGGCGGCACAGTAAGATAAGCGAATCTCCCTGTATAGCTTACCGAGGGAACTCTATCGCCGTCTGCTGGAGAGAGGCGACACTGCAGCCAGGACTCCTTGGAAACTCCATTAAAGTGGTGTTCCACCCTAAAAAAAAAAAAAAAAAAAAAAAAATCATGACTGTGCCTAAAAAAAAAGAATAAAAAAAAAACATTTGGAATTATTTTTTTTTTTTACTCACCTCTAAATGCCTGTTGCTAGGGGGTCCCTTGTAGTCTGCCTCTTTCAGTGCCTGGACTGGTGACATCACTTCCCCCTCGGCACAGGAAGGGCTCAGCTCTGCTCCCTCCATTGTGGCAATCATCTGGGACCCATTACAGGTCCCAGGTGACTGAGCGGCCAATCACGGCGCGCAGCGCCGCGCGCGCATGCGCAGTGGGTGCCCGGATGTGAAGCCACAGCCCGGCGCCCACAGTTGCAATGCTGGCGCCACCGAACGAAGGGGGAGACGAGCGGGGCTTCTATCCCCCGCATCTCTGGACCCTGGGACAGGTAAGTGTCCAATTAAAAGTCAGCAGCTGCAGTATTTGTAGCTGCTGACTTTTAATTTTTTTTTTTTTTTTATGGGCCCACCTCTTTAATGACTTATACTTGAACAAAAAAGAGCTGCATGGTCAAGTTGCCAGAAAGAAGCCTTTACTGTACAAGTTCCACAAAAAGTCTGGTTACAATATGCCCAACAACACCTTGACATGCCTCGTTGGCTTTTTTGTGGCCTTGGTGCAGTAAAGGATTCCTTCTAGCAACTCAACCATGCAGCTCTTTTTTGTTGGAGTATCGTTGAATTGTGTTTCTTAAAAAAAAAACACACCGTCTTTTTGGAGAGCAGCCTGTATTTCTGCTGAGGTTACCTGTGGGTTTTTGTTTCTATCCTAAGCAATTCTTCCACCAGTTGTGGCTGCAATCTTTCTTGGTCTACCTGACCTTGGCTTGGTATCCAAAGAGCCCCTAATTTTTCACTTCTTAATAGGTGATTGAACAGTACTGACTGGCATATTCAAGGCTTTGGTTATCTTTTTATATCCTTTTCCATCTTTGTAAAGTTTCATTACCTTGTTATGCAGGTCTTTTGACTGTTCTTTTCTATGGCTCAGTGTCTAGCCTGCTTAGTGCATCCATGTGAGAGCTAACAATTTCATTGACTATTTATACACAGACACTAATTGTGATTTAAAAACTAATTAACCTTTAGTATCTATTTTAACCTGTGTGTGCCACCTTCTGTGTGTCTGTACCAAGGCCGAACATTCCAGGGTATGTAAACTTTTGATCAGGGTCATTTGGGTGGTTTCTGTTGTCATTACGATTTAAAAAGAGTAAACACAGTTGATTGATAATAAATGGCTTCAGCTAAACACTGACCATGAGTGAATGAAAATGTTTTTGTGTAATCATTCGTATTCTCTGAAAAATAGCCAAGAGATCATAAATTCTGCCAGGGTATGTAAACTTATGAGCACGACTGTAGCTAAAATAAAACTGCATTGGATTCAAGTCCGGTCATGTGATCCGGCAAGTCCGGCTCAGGGAGCAGCTGGGAATTCCAGGACGTCACCCATAGACTCCCACGGCCGTTGTCGCCGCTCTCTCCTCTCCCCTGCAGCAGCCATTGACTGATACAGGAGAGCCAGAGCTGCGGGATCATGAGACTGGATCAGAGCAGAATAATAATAAGTAAGTACACATATCTTTTTTTTTTTCTATAGATTAGACAGGATAGGTAGGAGGAGGGGGAGGAAACATATTTAAGAATAGTTATACTTAAGCTTTTTATATACTTTAAGCTGCCCATAGATACATTGACATGCATTGAGCAGCATTCAATACAGAATACATGCTGATGCTATATCAATCTTAGCCTCATAAAGGTCCAATTCCAACATTCTCAGTCTAACAATTTGCCTTGTAACTAGAAAAGGTACAATTTCTGGGGAAATTGTGTGAAGTGTTCTTGCCTCTACAACTGGAGTGGGCGGAGTAACTGGGAGGAGTGGCTTGAGTAACTGTTGTGTGGTTGGAGTGGCTGGAGTAACTGTGAAAAGTGTTAAAAAGCTTATTATTTTAAAAAGTATAAATACTAGTAAAAAAGTTGAAGAAGCCCCATCATTAGCTGAAAGAGCTGAACATTTTTTTCAAAATTATTTTTTTTTTTTCAAAAATTATTTTTTTTTTTTATTTTTCAAAAATTTTTTTTTTTTTTTTTTTAATTATTTTTTTTTTCAAAACTTATTTTTTTTTTCAAAAATTATTTTATTTTTAAAAATTATTTTTTTTTAAATAATTTCTTTTCTTCAAAAATTATTATTTTTTTTTTAATTATTTTTTTTTCCAAAAAAACATTTTTTTTTTTTCAAAAATGATTTTTTTTTTGAAAATTATTTTTTTTTTCCAAAAAATTTTTTCCGCCATTCTGTCCTATGGGACCAATTTTGCCGCAAAAATGATGATATTTCGTGAGCCATTCGGCGAAGCGTTCCACAAAGTAATAGTAAAAGTAATGTGATCTTGCGAGGTCCTGATAGCAGGCACGCGCGCACCCCCGCCGCGAGCTCCGTGAGCCGACCGCGGGTCCCACGGATTCAATGTCCACGGGGATACCTGCGATCATCTCACGGAGCTGAAGAACACGGAAATGCTGATGTAAACAAGCATCTCCCCGTTCTGCCTAGTGACAGGACACTGATCACAGCTCCCTGTAATCAGGAGCGGTGATCAGTGTCGTGTCACACACAGCCCCTCCCCCCCCACATTTAGAATCACTCCCTAGGACACACTTAACCCCTACAGCGCCCCCTCCTGGTTAACCCCTTCACTGCCAGTCACATTTACACAGTAATCAATGCATTTTTAATTGCACTGATTGCTGTATAAATGTGAATGGTCCCAAAATTGCGCCAAAAGTCCGATCTGTCCGCCATAATGTGGCAGTCCCGATAAAAATCGCTGGTCACCGCCATTACTAGTAAAAAAAAAAATTAATAAAAATGCCATAAAAATATCCCATAGTTTGTAGACGCTATAACTTTTGCGCAAACCAATCAATATACGCTTATTGCGATTTTTTTTTACCAAAAATATGTAGAAGAATACGTATCAGCCTAAACTGAGGGAAAAAAATGTTTTTTTATATATTTTTTGGGGATATTTATTATAGCAAAAAGGAAAAAATATTGCTTTTTTTTCAAAATTGTCGCTCTATTTTTGTTTATAGCGCAAAAAATAAAAACCGCAGAGGTGATCAAATACCACCAAAAGAAAGCTCTATTTGTGGGAAAAACAAAGGACGTCAATTTTGTTTGGGAGCCACGTCGCACGACCGCGCAATTGTCAGTTAAAACGACGCCGTGCCGAATCGCAAAAAGTGCTCTGGTCTTTGGCCAGCCAAATGGTCCGGGGCTGAAGTGGTTAAAATAATTGTCACTTTTTTTTTTTTGGAAAATGGATCTTTAGTTACAAACCCAAGAACAAATGGATATGGGCTCAACCCCACCTTTCCTTAAAGTGGACCTTTAGTAATTTTTTCAGTTTTCCATCTATTAAATCTTCTGCCCTGGTTGTTGTTTTAACTTTGAATAGTTAAACATTTTTTTTTGCTAGTAAATACCTTATACAGCCCACTTCCTCCTTCTTGTCTGGTCATTAGCCTAGGCTTATGACATCATGCACAGCTCTCTCTCTCACTCTGGTGAGAGTTTGCCAGGAAGGGAGGGAGGATGAGTCATAGGAGGGCCAATGAGAGCTGCAGAGCTGGAGATGTGCCTTTGTGTGTCTGTGTAAATCCAGGAAGTGAACAGGCAGCAGCTTCAGCTGCCCACAGTTAAAATGGCTGCAGCCAGACTCAGTGGAGGGAGATTTCTGCAGCATATTTGGCAAGTACCCAATCACAGTATATATAAAATAATATGCAAAGTGGTCGGAGGGAAGCTTCAGAACGGCAAAGATGATTTTATTACAAATTATGTGAGCAGACTGCAGTTTCCTCTTTAATCAGTTATACCTCTCAAAAAATATTATCCAAAAAAGGGACATATAATGTACCACGTGATCAGCTGTCAGCCAATGACAGCTGATCACATGATGTAAACAAAAGTTTGGTAATCATTTTTAAAAAAAGTAGATCACCAGCTTATCTGCAAGGGACATCGGTCCCTTGCAGATAGGAAGAGGCAATTCTGCCTCATCTGTGCCCACCAGTGCCCCCTGCCAGTGCCCACCAGTGCCACCTATCAATGCCCACCAGTGGTGTCAATCAGTGCCACCTAGCAGTGCTGTATATCAGTGTAACCAACCAGTGCCGATCAGTGCCCATCACTGCCACCCACCAGTGCCCATCACTGCCACCTATCGGTGCCCATCAGTGCCACCTCATCAGCGTACATCAATGAAGGAGAACAATTACCTGTTTGCAAAATTTTATAACAAAATATAAAAAAATATGAAAAATTTTTTTACAAATTTAGTCTTTTTAAAGTTTTTAAAAAAAAAACAAAAAAAACACAGAGGTGATCAAATACCACCAAAGAAAGCTCTATTTGTGGGGAAAAAATGATAAAACTTTCATTTGGGTACAGTGTTGTATGACCGCGCAATTGTCATTCAAAGTGTGACAGCGCTGAAAGATGAAAATTGGTCTGGGCAGGAGGGGGGTTTAAGTGCCCGGTAAGCAAGTGGTTGAGGATCTTTATTTTAGTCACTTGACCATCATTTTCAAATCTCATTGGACAAAGCTTCAAATAATTGTTACTTTTTTTTGGGGGAAAATGAATCTTTATCATGGCGTGTTATATTGGTGAATTGAGTCTTTGTTATAAATAACCAGAAGTGAAGTACCAATATAATGCCACTAGGAGGCAGTCTTCAACCATTTTCGTTTACATTTCTACCTTTGCTGGTTATTACATCCAAACACATAAAACTTCCAATAAATTTGAGCTTAACCAGTTCAGCTCTCACACCTGTACACCACTTATGGAGCAGAGCAAGTGTTACATTTCTGCTATTGGCCTGTTTATACAGCAATCATTTTGTCATTTCTTAAAGAGGAAGTAAAGTCCACTCAATTTTATTTTTGTTTTTAGGGCCCCCCCCAGGTAGGTTATGCCATAATGTACAATGGAACCTTGGATTATGAGCTTAATCCGTTCCAGGAGAATGCTTGTAATCCAAAGCACTCGCATATCAAAGCGAGTTTCCCCATAGAAGTCAATGGAAACTAAGATAATTCGTTCCACATTGACTTCTATTGCATGCAATACCGCATGTAGCCAGAGGTGGGGGGGCGCCGGAGAGCCTTGGAAATACTCGGGGACAGCTCGGCTGAACTCGGAAAGGCTCGGAAACACTCGGGAATGGAGTATTTCCGAGTGTTTCCAAGTATTTTTGAGTGATTCCGAGTATTTACAAACGGCTCCGAACCGTTCCGAGTGTCCGAGCGCCCCCGCATCTCTGGCCAAATGCGGTATTGCACACCCCATTAGCTTGAATTCTGCTAGTTTTGTGAGACAACACTCACAAAACGAGTCAGAATTAAAAAAAAAAAAAAAAAAAGTTGCTCGTCTTTCAAAACGCTTGTTAACCGCGTTATTCGTTAACCAAGGATCCACTGTACTAGTATGCACAGTATATTATTACATTATGGCAGACTCAGCTGTCATATGGTGTTCTCCCGTGCAGCGCTGGGACCGATCCAGCGAGCCCCTGTCGCTTCCAAGTTTTGCCTGGTCTACCTTCCGTGTCCTGCGCCTTCGAGCCAATTGATAGGCCAGGCCGCGATGACACCACTCCCGCGCATGCGCACGGGAGTCACATCACCGAAGCACGGATCGGGGGCCGATCAGGGCTGTAAATGTTCGCTGAGCTGCGCATTCAACAGATTGTTGATTGCGCTGTATTTTTTATTCTGTAGGTGAATTATTCCATCAAGCATATTATCATGTAAGGAAGGATTTAATGCACTTATGCCCGCAGGTCGTTCCAACTTTTGTAACTGATTGAATAATTGATGATAAGGAATGTGTATTTTGTATGATATAATTGATTCCAGCTTGATTTGATTCATTGATTAGCAGCTCTCACAAGCTGCTTGTATATGGACTCTTGTGTATAACCAATTGTAGGTATGTGGTGGTGAAGAAGGGCGTTATCACTGTTAGCCCGAAATGTCCCGAAATGTCACCTGAATAGGCCTGAAACTTGATGTCATTTTTTACAAATAAATTCTCAATCTTTGTGCAGAAATCCTCTCTTCAATATTTTATATTTTAGTCCTCGGGGAGGACTAGATTGCTGCCACAATATTTCCAATAGACCGTTGAGTGCACCTCACCCATTGACTTTATTTTATATATATATGTGTGTATATATATATATATATATATATATATATATATATATATATATATATATATATATATATAACTCAAGTCATATTGTAATTGAAATCTACTAAAAAATGGCCTTTCCTTTTCAATCTGCAGCTCTGTCATTTTCTGTAAAATGCAATATGGCAGTTCTGTATACCACAGATGGTATACAAAACCCCCCCTTGATAATGTCATTTCCTGCTTGTGTGATTGGCTTACTGATTTTCCCAGAAGTCTGCATTCAGACACTATAGATACACAGATACAAGTCAGATTTTGAGCATCCCCTGCAACAAAAATTTCATTTTTGGTGAGATACTCCCAAACGGCAATCGCGTCCAAAGGAATGTAGACCCTGCCAATTTCCTCATTAGAACCCTGAACAGTGCACTTGGAAGTGCAGTCACTGTAGATCTGAGGGCGACATAAAAAAAAGCATTTTAGCTTGCACATGATTGGATGATAAAATCAGCAGAGCTTCCCCTCATTTCAGATCATTCCCTCAGATTTACAGCGACTGCACTTCCAAGTGCACTTTCAGTGCAATTTCAAGTGCACTTTGCACTTGTAGTTTGCACTTGTAGTGCAAAGTGGATTTTCTTTTCATAAATAACTACCAGAGAAGCAAACAGCTATTTCTTCAGAATAGCAAAAGGTAGGAATCTGCAACAAAGACAGTTAAAAAAATCGCCACAATGTACATAGATCACCCAGAGGGGAATGTTTTTTTTTTTCTCAACAAAAGTGGGGTTAGTGCGACTTTTCATGCGACTTTGGACCTTAATGTTGCATGACAAGTTGCACCCTATGTTTCCCTATGATAACCGTTCATATCCGTGCGTTTTAAAGTGGCAGCAACTTCAAAGTAGTTCCTGCACTACTTTGGTCTGATTTTCATGTGACTTGAGGTCTGCAGACCTCAGCGTAAATGGTCAAAGTCGCAGGCAAGTTGCACCTGCATGATATAGATGTGATGTGGGTGCTACTTCTGTACGACTTTGTAAGCACAAACAAGCACACAGTCTGCTTTTTGACCCTTTACCGCCCCAGCGCTTCAGCAGAGTAGCCCCCCCCCCCCCCCCAGCACATTTTCCAAACACATTTCACTTCCTGGTGTCCCCTCAGCAACAAAAATTAGCTCCAGGAGACAGCAGCGCAGATATGATGTTCTGGATAATGAGATCATGTTTGTGAGTGCCCAGCTGTTTATTAACTTATTAACTCTTTAAATATTAATGGATAAATAGTAATAAACAAAAAAAAATCTGCAGTAAAATAATAGTTAATAAAGGAATTGTAAAGGATCGTTTTTTGTTTTTTTTTTAATAACAAACATGCTATACATACCTCCTCTGTGCAGTTGGTTTTGCACAGCACAGCCCGGATCCTCCTCTTCTCGGCTCCCTCTTTGCTGCTCCTGGCCCCTCCCTCCTAAAGAGTGCCCCCACAGCCAGCAGCTTCCTATGGGGGCACCCGAGCCAAGTCACAGCTCTGTGTGTCCATTCAGACACGGAGCCTAGACCCGGCCCCGCCCCCTCTCTCCCTGATTGGCTGACTGACTTTGATTGACAGCCCTGGGAGCCAATGGCGCAGCTGCTGTGTCTCAGCCAATCAGGAGGACATTCGTGGACATCGCTGGAGAGAGATGGGGCTCAGGCATGTAATTAGGGGGTGCTGGGGAGGCTGCTACACACAAAAGATTTTTTTTATCTTAATGCATAGAATCCATCAAAGAGTTCCAGCCACAATCATTTTTTATAAAAAAGTCAGCAGCTACAAACGCTGTAGCTGCTGACTTTTAATAAGGACACTTACCTGTCCAGAGAGCCCGCGATGTCGTTGTCCCCCCCCCCCAAGGCTGATCTGTCCATCGGATTGGGTGCAGGCGCCGCCATTCTAAGGGAAACCGGGAGTGGAGCCTTGCGGCTTCACTCCTGGTTTTCCACTGCGCATGCGCGAGTCACGCGGCGCTTTGTGAATGGCCAGCTTGTCTTCTGGGACACACACGGGTCCCAGAAGACAACAGGGTGGTGGGGCTCGCTGCACAAGAGGACATGACGTCCTGCGCCGCGGCTCGGCTGAAACAACAGAACAGTATCCACAACTGGTTAAGGAAGCGTGGGGTCTGCCATTATGGAAATGTAATGTAGCGCTACCCCCACAGGGGCTGCTGGTAATTGTAGTCCGTCTCCCACCCTGTACAGCCAGGCACACAATTTCCCAGGCTCACCAATTCAAGAAACAGTCCTTGTACTTTGGTTTTATTTTGTTTTTATTAGGGGAATTACACTTGGATTGGGGATGGAATGCCCACTTGATAGGAAAGTAGGGACTGGACTATATACACCACTGGTATATACAACCTCTTCTCTTCACCTCCAGCACATACCCAGGACCAGCTACCACTGATGTGGGGACCTGACGCTGACTCTGTCAGGCCAAGAGCAAATACCCTTTGCAGGCAGGGACCTCAGGCCCCTATGGTGTAGCAAAATAGGTAGTCCTTAGTGCTAGCTATCCCATATGTGGCTACTGCTTCCAGTACCACCTCTTCAGGCCCTGCCAGCCCTCCTGGCTGCAGCTTCCCCTTTCCACCGCCCTTGCCATCACAGTCCTCCTGACTGGCTCTGCACCAGTGGTGCTCAATAATTTAAGGGGGGTGGCGGCAAACCAATGCCACCCCAACCCGGGAGAAGGACATAAAGGTGCAGAAGGCCTCCTTACCTTTTTGGGGTGACACTCAGATCTCCCCTGTCCAACCCGGAGAGTACTGGAAGCAGTGGCGGCTGGTGGGTCAGGCTTCCCCTCATGGAGAAAGTGGCGGCTGGTGGGTCAGGCTTCCACTCATGGAGACAGTTGCGGCTGCTGGGTTGGGCTTCCACTGCGTCTCCTCCGGCCGTTGCGTCTCCTCTCTCCTCCTCCCTATAGGCCAATAGGATTGCTTCTCCTTTTAGCCAATCGAGAAAGGGGTCCCATCCCAGACTGCTCCATCCCAGACCTCTCAGGCGTGCCTTCCAATCCTCCTGACTGGGTGTCTCTCACCAGCCCTCCTGGCTGTTCCTGTTGCTCCTGGAGACTTACCCGGCAGTATTCTCCCATTGTCCTCTCCTTGCTCCCAGTGCCTCCTGTCCAGGACACCTCTGTGCATCTTGAGAAGGTCCTGTCTGCACCTGAGCCCAGGCCCAAGGTTACCCCCACCCCCCAGACTGGGGAGCTCCCTCAAAGGCCACGACAGCCTAACACTCCATCTCCAGCTTTCACCTGATCACAACTCCTCCCCAGCTGGGCTGAACCTGAGTATTTGAGGGGGCCTGCCCCCTGCCAATCCAAGTTGGGGATTGGTCAGGGCCCTCAGAACACTCCAGGCAACTTTACCTTACCTCCGCTCCCATTCTTTTGGAAGGTACCAGAACATACGAGAAGTAGGGGGGAGGTCTCAGTGATGCTGCCTGTGCGTCTTCCAGCTCTCCCTGGATTGTTGTCCAACCCAGGACAAAAAATAGACAGGCATTGCCGCCAGCCAAGCCTGCAAAAATTTACCTGCACCTAAACACCAAAAACCTATCTATAATTCTAGCATTAGAGGGTGCTACAGTAAATTTAGGTGAAATAATTGGCAGTGAGGGAGTGTCTGCTGAAGCATAATAAAACACCCCTTCAGCACATCTCTCAGACCCTTTGTTTGCTTATGTAAGTTCTGTAAATGCTCTCAAGGACCTGAGGAGGTGGCATATTTTGTAGCTCTGCAGCACTTGTCCATCACTGAAACTTCGAAGAAACGATAAGAGTGATTTATGAGAGCCAGTGACTCTGATACATCAGATTACACTATAGCAACAAACTGTACTCTGCATAGGAACCGGAATAATGTATATGGTTACATATGTTTAAGAATGATCTGGTCCGGTAACAAGAGGGAGGAGCACCTGACCACAGCTGGCAATGTCTGGGAGTGGTATCATCACCCATAGGCTTACTAGGGCTTATCCATTGTTGGAGCTCCCTCCTCTCCCCTGAAGCCACCTCTATTTGACACGGGAGCCAGATCATGTGACTGGACCAGAGCTGCCTAACAGTGCCCATCAGTGCCACCTATCAGTGCTCATGAGTGCCGCCTATCAGTGCTCATCAGTGCCACCTATCAGTGCCCATCAGTGCCGCCTATCAGTGCCCATCAGTGCCACCTATCAGTGCGTCCTATCCATGCTGCCTATCAGTGTCCATCAGTGCCATTTATATTTACCCATCAGTGGCGCAAATCAATGCCACCTATCAGTGCCCATCAGTGCCACCTATTTGTGCCTATCAGTGACGCCTCATCAGCACACATCAGTGAAGAAGAAAAATTACTTATTTACAAAATTTACTGACAGAAACTAAGAAAAACATATTTTTTTCAACATTTTCGGTCTTTTTTTTTTAGCAAAAAATAAAAATGCCAGCAATGATTAAATTCCAATAAGAGAAAGCTCTATTTGTGTGAAGAAAAAGATAACAAAAATGTCATATGGGTACAGCGTTGCATGACCGCGCAATTATCATTCAAAGCGTGTCCGCGCTGAAAGCTGAAAAACGGCCTGGGCAGGAAGGGTGTGAAAGTGCCCGGTATTGAGGAGGTTAATCTGCTTTAAGGCTCGGTTTCCACTAGTGCGACTTTTCATGCGATTCGGGACTGAAAAGTTGCATGACAAGTCGTACCCCATGATTTCCAATGAGTGCCGTTCATATCTGTGCGACTTCAAGACGCAGCGACTTCAAAGCAGTCCCTACTTTGGTCCCACTTTGATGCGACTTGAGGTCCATAGACCTCAAGAATACACAGGCATTGCTTCAAGTCGCCGCAAAAAATTGCGCAAGTTTGGGGACGCAATAGTGGAAACATAGTCTAAGGGAACAGGATCTCCATTTTTTTTTTGGATTAACAAACACTTTAATATTGCTTTAACAAGGACCTTCAGGCAGGATCACCAGCGCTGTGTAGCTAACCGCAAAATGAAAAAAGAAAAAAAATGAAATCAGAAGTTTTGATTAAAATGGCAAATTCTGCCCACCTGGACCCGGATAATCCGGATTGTATATGTGATAGGAAGTAGCGCTATTTTTTGTATTTATATATTCGGATGAAGTCGATTTTTGGATTACAGGGAGAAGACATTGTAGAACTGCAGAAGCCAAACTGATAAGTCAGATCACACAGGACCCGTCACACTAGAGCTTCCTGATGACGCGCGCTCTAGCGTGAAATGCGTCGAAGCGAGGGGAGCAACACAACAATGGGAGCCCTTCATCTCCGTCTGGTTAGCTGAGACGCAGCGCACGCCGTGGGTCACCTAGCGGCGTTCAACCAGCTTCTGCTTCCCCTCGAGCGGTTTGCTTTTATCATTTGTTGGACTTTGTAAGTGCCAACTATAAGCAATAGCGGTATCACACTATATCCTGCCTTCTGTGGCTCTTTGTGGTGGATTCATTTTACCATAGCTCCCAACTGTCCCGGATTCCGAGGGACTGTCCCTGAGTTGGAGCAGAGGGAATGAGGGTCCCTCTGTCCCTCATTCCTCCTAATTTGTCCCTCATTTTGGTCTGATCTGTATAGATTAGGGTTGCACCGATACTAGTATTGGTATCGGTGCCGATACTGAGTTTTTGCACAAGTATCGGTACTCGTGCAAATGCACCAATACCTGAAACCGATACTTCCAGGCTCGGTTCTTTGAGCTGTCAGCGGGTCTCCCCTGTGTTAACCACTTACGGACCGCCCGCCGCAGTTTTATGTCGGCTGTTTGAAGGAGCATATCGGTGTTATGGCAGCAGCTAGCTGCCATAACCTCGTATCCCCTTCTTCAGCGGGCGGTCCACTATAAGATAAAAGTGGTCTCTGTGGCGGATTCGCTGCGAGATCACTTTTATTGGTGGCGGGAGAGGGCCCTCCCGCCGCGATCTGGTGCCCTCCGCCGGAAGCCGTTGGCAGCGGCGGAGGCAATTGCGTCCTGTCACTAGCTGGGTATGGAGACGAGTGAAGAGAAGATGGCCCCCACCCGTCTCCATACAATTGCTGGGCGGAAGCAACGTCATAACGTCACTTCTGCCCATATAGCTCTTAACGGGCCTTTTTTTTTTTTATTACATTTTTTTTTAATTGCATTTTAGTGTAAATATGAGATCTGAGGTCTTTTTGACCCCCAGATCTCATATTTAAGAGGTCCTGTCATGCTTTTTTTCTATTACAATTCCTTGTAAAAGGAATAAAAGTGACTTTTTTTTTTTCTTTTTTTTTAAAGTGTAAAAATAAAAAATAAAAGGTAAAATAAATAAGAATTTTTTTTTTTTTTTTTTAAACGCGCCCCGTCCCGCCAAGCTCGCATGCAGAAGTGAACGCATACGTGAGTAGAACCCGCATATGAAAACGGTGTTCAAACCACACATGTGAGATATTGCCGCAATCGGTAGAGCGAGAGCAATAATTCTAGCCCAAGACCTT
Organism: Lithobates septentrionalis; assembly: GCA_037952835.1. Taxonomy (NCBI): domain Eukaryota; kingdom Metazoa; phylum Chordata; class Amphibia; order Anura; family Ranidae; genus Lithobates; species Lithobates septentrionalis. Next base: position 459,895 of record JBBDGP010002172.1, read on the forward strand.
CTCTGTAACTTAAAACATGCAACCTGTAGAATTTTTTAAACGTCGCCTATGGAGATTTTTGAGGGTGAAAGTTTGTCGCCATTCCACGAGCGGGTGCAATTTTGAAGCGTGACATGTCGGATATCAATTTACTCGGCGTAACATTATCTTTTACTATATAAAAAAAAAAATGGGCCAACTTTACTGTTGTCTTATTTTTTAATTCAAAAAAGGGTATTCCTTCAAAAAAAAGTGCGCTTGTAAGACCGCTGCGCAAATACGGTGTGACAGAAAGTATTGCAACGACTGCCATTTTATTCTCCAGGGTGTTAGAAAGAAAATGTATAATGTTTGGGGGTTCTAAGTAATTTTCTAGCAAAAAACAACTTTTTAATTTCAAAAAGAGGCTCGGTCCTTCAGTGGTTAAAGAAGTCCAGTAATTGGAGCTGTCAAAAAAAAAAAAAAGCAGCCACAATGTTTATTACCAACAGTAATCAGCCCTGAAACATAAAATAAAAAGAAACATTGTTTCTTTTTGTATATTTCTGTTTCTTCTTCTGCAGATCAAAGGGATGAACAAATGTTCCTCTGTTTAACCCCTTAATAACTACTAATAATCCAATCAGCCTTAACTCCCTATTCTCCTCCATTTAATTATTATTTTCCTGTTTTTTTTTCTTTTGTTCACGTTTATTTCATAAACGATAAACAATTAAAACTTTTTTTTTGTTAGATTTGTTAGTGAATATTTTTCCACATATATTTACACATTTCACGTTGAAAAGGCGCTAAATTAAAAAAATCTATTTATTTCATTTGTAAATAACTTTTCAATGTTTTGCGCCATTGCTGACAGCTGAAGTTAAAACAAAACAGTTGCGGTAGATATCGGTAATTGGTATCGGCGAGTACTAAAAAAAAAGTATCGGTACGCGTACTCATTGTAAAAAAAAAAATGGTATCGGTGCATCTCTAGTATAGATGTCTATAAAATGCACTTTTTATCTACCAAAAAGTGTTTCCCAGCGCTAAACCTTTCATCTGATTTCTAAATTGATGCATTTGTAAATTCCAAAAGCCAATATAAAGGAATATTAGTGGTAAAAAAAAAAAAGCACTTGTGGGTTTAACCAATCTTGTTTTTTTTTTTTGTACGATTCTCCTTTAAGGGGGTGTGGCAAGGGGTGTGTCCTATGCCTGCATACTTTTGCTGATAGGTGTCCCTCATTCCCATCTCAAAGTTGGGAGGTGTGATTTTACAGATAACTAGATGCAAGTTGGTGAAAAAGTTATATAAGGTGAAGATATCTATTGTTATTACCTGCATATTGGATAGGGATGCAGTTTCTTCTCCTATGATCCCTCTACACATAATTGTTTGATTGAAACAAGATATTGGAAGGAGATGTACCATTGAAATGAGGATTTCCCCATAGATATTACATCCATACCTCCCAACATTCTGAGATGAGAATGAGGGACACCTATCAGAAAAAGTATGCAGGCGTATGACACACCCCTTGCCACGCCCTCTTAAAGGAGAATTGTACAAAAAAACAAGATTGGTTAAATGCACAAGTGCTTTTTTTTACCACTAATATTCCTTTATATTGGCTTTTGGAAATTACAAATGCAGCAATTTAGAAATCAGATGAAAGGTTTAGCGCTTGAAAACACTTTTTGAAAGATAAAAAGTGCATTTTATATACATCTATATAGATCAGACCAAAATGAGGGACAAATGAGGAGGAATGAGGGACAGAGGGACATTGCTCCAAATCAGGGACAGTTGGGTGCTATGTGACATGCTTTATGGTCACCTTGTGGCCGAGGTGTTCTGGCGAACGCATTTCATTTCTCACTTCGGGTGAAGCACTATTACACTCAAGATTCTGAAGCACTATTACACTTTATTATTCACGGCGTTGGATATACACAAGAAGATTTGATTATATACGTTTAATATGGACATTTTTTGCCGGTTATAAATTGTGCACTTTATTCATCATGTTTACACTGTGTTTTCATTTATTCGTTTAATCATGTCCTTTTGCGCCCTTTACATATAATTTCTGGGCTTGTTACCATGACAACACCGGGGGGGGTTCGTTATCGGAGACTTAGGCCGCTTTCACACGGGCGGCTGTTCTGTCACTGTTAAAAGCATGTTTTGTTATGTTGAAATTCCAAGACTCCAGGCACAGCGTTCACTTGCATTTGTACGTTGCGATTAGCTGCGTTTACGTGCGTTTACGCGCGGCTGCGTTTAGCCGCGTTGGAACATCCTTGCCATTTCTGATGTGCTTCCTGTTGTTTTTCTTTCCTTGTTGACGCTGCTATCTGCAAGGAGAAATAGTTCACTGCGATTACCTGCGGTTATGTGCAGATAGCTGCAATAAATCGGTCCCGGACGCAGTCAAATACATTTTTTCTAACCGCACCAAACCCCATGTAATGAAACCGTTGCTAGAAGCAGTGTCTGAATGGGGGCCATAGGAAAGCATTGTGTGAGTTTAGCTGCGGTAGATAACTTGATCTATCTGCAGCTAAAAGCTGAATTCTATCCGCCCGTCTGAAAGGGGCCTTAGAAGCAACTAACATGGCCATATCTACCAGCCGCAGAGGTGCGGGGGCCGCCGGAGACACTCGGAAGCGCTCGGAGACACTCGGGAACGGAGTGTTTTCGAGCAGCTCTGAGTGTCTCCGAGCATCACCGGCGCCCCCCGCACCTCTGGCCAAATTTACGAATGAAAATGAAGGACCCGAAAAACGATAAAAAAAACGAATGAAACGAAAATGAAAACAAACTAATTTTTCGGCAGTGCACATGTCTAGTACACATCAACACAGGTTAGGCACACAGTTAACCCTTTGATCACAGTAGATGTTAACCCCTTCCCAGCCAATGTCATTAGTACAGTGACACTGCATATTTTTAGCACTGTATTAGTGTCATTGGATCCCAAAAAGTGTCAGTGAGTGTCAGAATGTCCGCCGCAATATCTATTCTAGTATATATCCCATAGTTTGTAGACGCTATTACTTTTGCGTAAACCAATATACGCTTAAAGAACTTTGATTTTTTTACCATTTTTATTAGATATGTTTTATAGCAGAAAGTAAAAAATGTAGTTGTTTTTTTCAATATTTTCTGTGTTTTTTCGAGCAGAGAGGTAGAACGCCGGTCTGACAGGAGGGAAGGCATGCATTCTGTGTCTCTGCAAAGCAGGGACATGGTTCCATGTCTTCCCCAATAGAAGCACCTCCCATAGTACCCTAAAATTCTGAATACGAAACAATATTTTTTATATTTTTTCTATAACAAATATCCCCAAATTTAAAAAAAAAAAAAAAAAAAATTCCTTCATCAGTTTAGGCCAATATGTATTCTACATAAAAAAAATCTCAATAAGCGCATATTGATTGGTTTGCGCAAAAGCTATATCTTCTACAAACTATGGGAGAGATTTATGTTTTTTGTTTTTTTTTTTACTAGTAATGGCGGTGATCTGCGATTAGCGGTATTGCGACATTGCGACGGACAGATCGGACACTTTTGACACATTTTTGGGACCATTGACATTTAAACAGCAATCAGTGCTATAAAAATGCACTGATTACTGTGTAAATGTCACTGGCAGGGAAGGGGTTAACACTAGGGGACTGTGAAGGGGTTAACTGTGTGTTCCCTCAGTGTGTTCTAACTGTATAGGGATAGAACTGACTAGGGGAGGAGACAGATCGTTGTTCCTACTGCAGTAGGAACACACGATCTGTCTCCTCTCTCCTGACAGCACAGGGATTTGTGTGTTTACACACACAAATCCCCATGCTGGCTCTCGTGCCCGCGGCGGTGCGCGCCCTCTGGCGGCTCTCCTGAGCAAAGCTGTACCCGTACAGGATTTTGCCCAGGAGAGCCATTCTGCAGCAGTAAAAGTACGTGAGCCGGTCGGGAATCGGCCAATTTACCCATGTTTTCTTCTTTTCATTATTTCACTTTCTTGTAATTTCTTTTTTTAATTTCCTAAATTTTATACTTGTGTATATATTTGTGCTTTCTTTGGTTCACTTTTTCTTTCTGTTATATTTTTTTTCTCCTTTGCGCTATTCCCCAATTTTTTTCTTTCTATTACCTAATTTTCTTTTTATTTCTTCATTGTCTTATTTTTTAATTTCTATATTTATTTTTTAAATAGATTTTCTGCTTTCTGTTTTCTTTGGAATCTTGCACTTTTTATTTGTTTTTTGGTTTTTTTCCTCCTCTTTTTTTATTAATTTGCCAATGTTTTCTTCTTTTGATTATTTCACTTTCTTCTAATTTCTTTTTTTAATTTCCTAAATTTTATACTTGTCTTTTCTTTGGTTCACTTTTTCTGTTATTTTTTTTCTTCTTTGCACTATTCCCCAAATTTTTTCTTTCTATTACTTCATTTTCTTTTCATTTCTTCATTGTCTTATTTTTTCATTTCAAATTTTTTTTTTAAATAGATTTTCTGTTTCCTGTTTTTCTTTGGGATCTTGCACTTTTTATTTGTTTTTTTTTTCCTCCTCTTTTTTTATTAATTTCCCCATGTTTTCTTATTTTCATTATTTCACTTTCTTCTAATTTCTTTTTTTTTTTTTATATTTCCTCATTTTTATACTTGTGTATATATTTGTGTTTTTTTCTTTGGTGTCTTGCACTTTTTCTTTCTGTTAATTGTTTTTTCTCCTTTTACTCTATTGCCCACTTTTTTCTTTCTATTATTTAATTTTCTTTAATTTTCTTAATTTTCTTTTCATTTCTTTATTGTCTTTTTTTTTTTTTTTAATTTTTAGATTTTTTTAAATAGATTTTCTGTTTCTTGTTTTCTTTTGGAACCTTGCACTTTTTCTTTTTGTTATTTTTTTCTTTCTTTTCTTTTTATTATTTTTCCCCACATTTTCTATTTCTATTGTTTCATTTTCTTCCATTTTATATCCTCCTTTCGCTATCTTTTGTTCCATTTCTGGTTCCTTACTTGTTTTGTATCTCTACCTTTTTGTATGAGTGATCTGTTTCTCTAGATGTCTGGCCTTGCTGCATAGCAATGTTATGGGCAGATGTCATAAAACTCTGATTAAAGGTAAACTGAGTTGACTTCTCAACTTTAGCACAGCTGCATTGTTTACTGGAGAGGACTTTTTTTTATAATGTATCCAAAAGTAATGTAAAGGCCAAGGTAAATATATATCTTCTAATTACTGAATCCAGTAAGTACCCACCTGCAGCGGTCTGACCTCGCTCCGTTCTTCTCTTTCACTGTGAATTTCAGTGGCGGGGAGAAATCAGAGTCCTGTCACCTTTGTTTAATGCCTGTCCATGCGGTGAGAAGACGGAGCTCAGGCGAAGAGGCTTCGGCACAGCTAAATGGCGGCCGGACAAATTGCGGCGTAACAAGCTGTGACAATGAGGAGACCCGCACAGGTAATTGCTCGGCTATTTCAGCCTCAAAATGTAAATGGATCTGTGCAAGAACTTCGGGAAAATATAAAAACCTCCATTCAGTTTTTTTATAGAGTCATTGGAATAATCCAAGATGTTTCTCCAGAAGGAAACTACACTATATTACCAAAACTATTGGGACGCCTGCCTTTACACACACATGAACTTTAATGGCATCCCAGTCTTAGTCCATAGGGTTCAATGTTGACTTGGCCCACCCTTTGCAGCTATAACAGCTTCAACTCTTCTGGGAAGGCTGTCCACAAGGTTTAGGAGTGTGTCTATGGGAATGTTTGACCAATTCTTCCAGAAGCCCATTTGTGAGGTCAGGCGCTGATGTTGGACAAGAAGGCCTGGCTCACAGTCTCTGCTCTAATTCATTCTAAAGGTGTTCTATCGGGTTGAGGTCAGGACTCTGTAGAGGCCAGTCAAGTTCCTTCACCCCAAACTTGCTCATCCATGTCTTGTTGAAGTCAGAGGAGAATAGGCAGACTAGTTCTGTCAGGGAAGTTCTAAGCTTCTCCCTATAAGCATATAATTTCTTTGCGCTTAAAAGCACAAATACAGCCCTCTGATATAATGCTGGGAAAGAGCGCTTGTTTATCTCGCCAAGTAATACAAACAGATGCTGGTATCACCTCGAGCTTAGTATAATACTGAAGAGAAATAGCCAGGCTGCCTTTATTGATACTAAACACATGGATAACAAAAGAACGTGGTGACTTCAGAATCAGCCAAACAGACACTTGCATTCATTCAAAAGAACCAATCACACGCACATGTATATATTCAAATAGAAATGCAGTAGTGACGTGTGCAAATGGTCGTGTGCAAAACCGTGCGGCATGCACATGGTTCTGAACACGATCGTGTGCACATTCCCACTGCTACCAATGATGCGAGCCATACTCTATTATGGCTCAGTGGGGCATACTTTTGTATGGTTATGCTATGGTTCCCATGTACGCAGATCTGCTTACTTAGGAGTTTAAATGCGATCGCCATGGAGTGGCCAGTCCCTTGGCATAAGCAAACATCCTTAAAAGAGCAAACAGATCTGCCGTGTCCACGGGAAGGTTTCCGCATCCAATGGTCTTCCACCAGCGTCTGTATATGCGAATACCCTCGCATGAGCGTATTACAGCTAAACAGACACTGGGGGGCATCTGACAACATACATTAATAAAAATTTCCACAACTGTTCGAGATGGTAGAAAGTCAACAGTAACTCAAATAACCACTCATTACAACCAAGGTATAAGGTATGCAGAATACCATTCTGAACGCACAACACATTGAACATTAAACCTTGAAGCAGATGGGCTACAGCAGCAGAAGACCAAACTGGGTGCCGCTCCTGTTAAACCTTGAAGCAGATGGGCTACAGCAGCAGAAGACCAAACCGGGTGCCGCTCCTGTTATCTAAGAACAGGAAACTGGGACTACAATTCAAAGAGGTTCACCAAAATTGGACAATAGAAGATTGCAAAAACGTTGCCTGTTCTGATGAGTCCCAATTTCAGCTGCGACATTCAGATGGCAGCGTCAGAATTTGGCATAAACAACATGAAAGCATGGATCCATCCTGCCTTGTATCAATGGTTCAGGCTGGTGGTGGTGATGTAATGGTGTGGGGGGGGATATTTTCTTGGCACACTTTGGGCCCCTTAGTACCAATTGAGCATTGTTTAAACGCCACGGCCTACCCGAGTATTGTTGCTGACCATGTCCATCCCTTTATGACTACAGTGTCCCCATCTTCTGATGGCTCCTTCCAGCAGGATAATGCACCATGTCACAAAGCTCCAATCATCTTACCACTGGACAATGAGGTCACTGTACTCCAATGGCCTCCACACTCACCAGATCTCAATCCAATAGAGCTCCACACTCACCAGATCTCAATCCAATAGAGCACCTTTGGGATGTGGTGGAAACGGGAGATTGGCATCATGGATGTGCAGCCGACAAATCTGCAGAAACTGAGTGATCTTATCATGTCACTATGGAGCAAAATCTCTGCGGAATGTTTCCAACACCTTGTATACCGGTTATCAACTCCGCTTGAAGATAAACTTCACCCCTCATTAGAGGAGAAGAATGTAAAAAAAAAAAGTATGTAAAAAAAAATAATAAAACGGGTAGATGGGGCTTGAGCTAGGTTAAGTCAATGTCAGTGTGTGTTTTACGTAGGATTAAAGAATTTAAAAAAAGTTTTCATTTTCAGTGCTAGTGTAAGGCTTGGTTCACACTGCTGTGACTGTAAATTATTAAGCAGTTTGCGATATAACCAATAAAATACTTTCTTTGCTACGGCCAAAACACCATAATTAGCACCACATCCCTGAATTAAGGAAATATTCAGACATTTGTGGGATTTTTTTTTTCACAATAGAAGACATTTATGGGATTTTTAAGGTGCATGGACTAGTAAGTGAATCCAAGGAGATTCATTTAAAAGAAAAACGTTTTATTTTTAACATCGGTTAAAATAATGTTAAAAAACAATGTAGTACAACATACTCATATAGTACAGTCCTTATGGGTACAGCAAGATTACCGCAGTTCCCAACATGTTTCGCCCTGAAACTGGGCTTCCTCAGAGGATGCTGTCCACTTGGAAACAGAGCCTTCCCAGGATCCAAAGATAGACTATAAAGCTGCAATCAATGGGAGTTCAGGGATTCTAAAGACGCCACAATAAAATACTTGTTTCAGTTTTTCTTTTTTTTTATCCCTTGTTGCCTCTCAATTTTGCTGATTTTCTAGATCCTCTTTTTGCCGCCACCTGCTGTCTGCATGCACTCCAGTGATGGCTGCATGGCTTTTCTCATGGTGGGTTTCTTGATGGTGACAATAGTGAACCATTCCTACATTATGTTTGTTGAAACCGCCACTTCAGAAGAAGGTGTGGCAATTTAGGAGAACAACTGCGAATGGGGATGAAATGTTGTCACCCCATAACAGGTACCATTGGACCAATGGTAAATGGTAATAGACACCGCTACTACAGTGATCTCCACTTGCTTCTGGGTCCAGTGCCAAGTGGCTGCCCTGCTGCATAGTGAACATAGGATGTTGCTTGCTCAGCATGGGCATTATTCAGGGAACAACTTAAATTTTCCCAGTGAATCCAAAGTGTTCTCTGATTGGACAAGGTGGAGAGGCATCAGTGACGTCACGGTCTCTACCTCATCCAATCAGAGAACATGTCGCATTCATTGAGAAAATGCAACGTGTTCTCTGAATGCCTCTTGTGTTCAGTAAGCAGCACTGTAGCCGCTTGGCACGGGATTCAGCAGATCACTGGAGTAGCGTTGCCTACTACAGTCATTCCCAGCTTCCACGGGGATCCCATGGGAAGTGGCAGCTAGTGCTCCATTTTTTGATGGGGAGGCAGCAAACAAACCACCCAACCCCCCCTGTTCGGTCATTCGGTCAGTCGGTTGATAGATCACCCCCCCCAGTCGCTCTGTCAATCATCAAACAAACCCCCCCGTCGCACTCTCATCTGCCCACCAGCCCCGCACTTGCCCCATCCAGGTTGCGGGCAGCTTCGTAGGCTTCCCCCCGCATCTCCTCTTCGGTGGCTTCCCCCCTACTTCTGCTCCTGGCCAATACAGTCACTTAAGACCCGCTTCCTGATTGGCCAGAAGGAGAAGCAGGAAGTCCATAGCGAATATTAATTTGCTATTGTCACACAACTGGGTGGACTCGGAGCACAGGACTCTGCACCCCAAGCCCATCCTTTTTGAGGCCAATTAGAGACTCAGGCTCTTATTATGTCCTTAAAAAAAGCCCACTGAAATCCATGCGTCCGGCACCCTGCATGTAGATTAGGGGTCGGGCGCATGGATTGGGGGGCAGGGCCCCTGCGCCCCTAATGGAGCGGCCACCGCTGCCCATGGGTATAGCACATACATACCTACATTGGTCCAAGATGGACCAATGTAACTGTGATGGACCACCTGGCACCCCGCCGAGGTGCTTCTGCCAAGATACAGCTTCCTCCACTCTGGAACCATGAGCTAGGTATTATAGCTGAATATTGCACCCAAGAACCAGACAACACTAGCATAGGTGCAAACTGGAACATACTTTATTGTAAAATCTCAAAGAATTTAAACCACACAAAATCAGGTAAGAGCTTGATCACATTATCCTAAACAATTCAAAACTGTAAACAGTAATATCGGTACAGCTAATGAACAGCTAACATAAACATAAATAGTAATCCTAATTAAACAGTATGCTAATTAACAACTAGTCGCAAACAGTGATATACTCAACATAAACATAAAAACATAAACACAATAGTTTGGTAAACAAGGTAAAGTGGACACAATACTAGTAGACAGACAGAAAGGTAACTCAATTAAGAATGGGCCTACAATGGGGGATTATACAATGAGAGAAAGACACCTTAATAAGCAGATTACATATAGCAGCAGGAAACCTCAATATCGGGTTGTTTTAAGCTGATTATAATCTTCCGTTTACAGTCTCACAATCTGGGGAGGGGGGGTTGAAGCACTCATTGCTGGTTTGGGCACAGAGGCCCCAAATCTGTATCCAGGTGGTCCTAGGTTCCCGGATTCTGTATGTTTCAGGAAAACACGGACCTGAGTCCTAAGCAAAACCACTCCAAGTATCCCCCAGGCACACGCCTCCAATGAATAAAGCCCCCTCAAAAGCCAGGGCCCATAGTCAGTAGGCAAGAGGCTACCCTGCAGTCCCCTCCAAACAGTGGCGTCTCCAGCTTTCATATTTAGGGGGGGCACATGGGGGGACAGGGACAAAAATAGGGGGGCAATATAAAATGCAAATATATATATATATGATAGATAGATAGATAGATAGATAGATAGATAGATAGATAGATAGATAGATAGATAGATAGATAGATAGATAGATAGATAGATATATCCTGGGGCCCTTTACCCCTTTACTACGATCCCACAACGGCCCTTTCACATGTTCTGCAGTGAGCTCCCTTCCTACTGTATTGGGCCCCCCCCCCCCCCCCAGGGTGACAGAGAACAAGAGATATATGTCACCAACATACCAAGAAAATATAAGGATCCAAAGCAGTGGGAGAACTATCAGGGTTGCAAAGGTTGTCTTGACACCGGGCCCTGGTGTTCTGCCACTGTGGGGTTCCCCAGCCTCCTCTTGCTGTCCTGCCCCTGCCCTCAGTCTGTTTTTTCAGTAACTGAGAGTCCTGGTGGAGTCCTTCTTGCAACTCGCTCTTCTCCCTGCCAATGAGGATGCAGGGGAAGGAGCAGATCGAGCGGCCGTGGTTGTGTGAGCGCTCGCATTATGCAGTGTCAGCGAGCAGAGGGAGGGGGGAGGAATCACCCACTGGGGACCTTCTCCCTCTCAATAGAGACTGTGTTACCCCAGCGGTGGCCCGAGTAAGATGCGGCACATCCGATATGAATACAAACAAAAAGAAATTGCCTTTTTGTAAAAAAAAAAAAAAAAAAAAAATTAAAAAAAAAAAAAATTTTTTTTTTTGGGGGGGCACATGGTGGGGCCCAGCATAATGTTGGGGGGGTCAGGGCCCCCTCTGGCCCCCCCCCCTAGGGTCGCCATTGCCTCCAAAAGCCTCTGTCCCGGTTGGGTCTGTCACAGTAACTATGGGAAAATCGTCATACATTGACATGTTAAAACTATTAAAGCTGCAGGTTTAAAATTTGACTTTTAATTACATCAACATGTTAAAGCTTCCATCATTCTTTAGCGATTGGATTCAGATCCACTTCAAGGAAAAAGTTTAAGTATATTGCGTATATTTCTGACACGTTCTAAACATGTTTAAAACAGGACGGTCATGTATGCCTTGTGAATCCAGTTAAACAGGATGATAAATTAATTCACCAGCAAGTGAATCTTAAAAGGAGACATGAGGATATTTTCATTAGTGCATAACAACGGCGATCAGACACAGCGGCTCTCTAAAGTGCGCCATTCCCGAGTATTGTCCTCTCTGTCATCAGCCGTCTGTATGAATTGCCTCTGTAATTTGCAGCGGTTGATGTACAGCACTTTATGTTCTGTGGTTTAATTAGAGAACATCATTAAAAGTGATGATGTGTTTGTGTTCATCGTTTCTCATCTGCTGAAAACAAAAAAAAAAAAAGATATTTATTTTTATCTATAGAGATGTAGTGTAACAGGGAGAGCTTTGGTGCTGTGCTATATGTATATCTATATGTACACCTAGTACTTTGTATTATATGAAAGTGGACTTTTTAGGTGTCCAAGGATTACACAGCATCATTTAAAAATATAATACAAAATGTATTATAAACATTAAAAGCATTAATACACACATCAATATTCCTATTAAAAGAAACCCCCTGTCTTCATATATTTGTTACAGAGGTGCGTAACTCAGCCTATTGTCTTACAGTGGCACATTCAAAGTGTAAAAACACATGCGTGTGTGTGTATATATATATATATATATATATATATATATATATATATATATATACATATATATATATATTTTTTTTTTTATTATTATATATATTCACAGTATACAGTTGTGCTCATAAGTTTACATACCCTGGCAGAATTTGATTTATTGCCCATTTTTCAGAGAATATGAATAACACGAAAACTTTACTTTCACTCATGGTTAGTGTTTGGCTGAAGCCATTTATTATCAATCAACTGTGTTTACTCTTTTTAAATCATAATGACAACACAAATTACCCAAATGACCCTGATCAAAAGTGTACATACCCTGGTGATTTTGGCATGATAACATGCACGAAAGTTGACACAAAGGGATTTGAATGGCTATTAAAGCTAACCATCCTCACCTGTGATCTGTTTGCTTGTAGTGTGTGTGTATAAAAGGTCAATGAGTTTCTGGACTCCTGACAGACCCTTGCATCTTTCATCCAGTGCTGCACTGAGGTTTCTGGATTCTGAGTCATGGGGAAAGCAAAAAAATTGTCAAAGGATGTGCGGGAAAAGGTAGTTGAACTGTATAAAACAGGAAAGGGATATAAAAAGATTTCCAAGGAATTGAGAATGCCAATCAGCAGTGTTCAGTTGAAACTACGGTTGTCCAGATACCGATACTAGTATCGGTATCGGCACCGATGCCGAGCATTTGCCCAAGTACTTGTACTCGGGCAAATGCTCCCGATACTTCCCCCGATACCTTGACAGTCAGCAGTGATCGGCGCATGGGGGAGTTACAAGCTTCTCCCCCCGTGGCTTTCAGCTGCTTTAGTAACATACAGCGGTGATCGGTGCTTGTAACTCCCCCACACGCGATCACTGCTGACTGTTACTGCATCCTCCATGCCCCCTCCATGCCCCCTCCTTTCCGCTGTCCCCCTCCGCTGTCCCCCTCCGTTCCTCTGTCCCTCTCCGTCCGTTCTGCTGTCCCCCTCCGTTCCGCCGTTCTGCTGTCCCTCTCTCTTCTTCTGTCCCTCTCCGTTCTGCTGTCCCTCTCTCTTCCTCTGTCCCTCTCCGTTCTGCTGTCTCTCTCTCTCCATGTCCTCCTCCTTCCTTTGTGAATGGACAGAGTCAGCTGACTCTGTCCATTCACATAACTGAAACATTGTAACCTCCTGTGATTACGATGTCTCAGTTTATGAATGGAGAGGAGCCGCTGTCTTCTCTCCATTCATTTTCAGTGCAGCTGAGGCTGCAGAGAAAGGGACTGGGGAATCTCTATCCTCGGTCTTTTTCTCTGTCTCAAGGGGAAGATATGAGGGGTCTGTTAAGACCCCTGATATCTCACCATTGGCCCCCCAACAGGGCTGATTAAAAAAAAAACACATATTGCAATAAATAATAAAAAAAATATTATTGTAAAAAATAATAAAAATGTAAAAAATTGTAAATAAAAAAAACACACAGACACTGTTCACCCCCCCCCCCCCCCCTAAAAAAAAGAAAAAAAAAGAAAGCATTGTTAAAAAAAAAAAAAAAAAACACTGTCACGTGACATTAAATAAAAAGTATCGGTAACCGGTATCGGCGAGTACTTGAAAAAAAGTATCGGTACTTGTACTCGGTCCTAAAAAAGTGGACAACCCTAGTTGAAACCAAGCTACTGGCAGGTAGACCAACTAAGGTTTCAGCCACAACTGCCAAGAAAATTTTTCGGGATGCAAAGAAAAACCCACAAATAACTTCAGGTGAAATACAGGACTCTCTGAAAACATGTGGTGTGGCTGTTTCAAGATGCACAATTAGGAGGCACTTGAAGAAAGATGGGCTGCATGGTCGAGTCGCCAGAAAAAACCATTACTACGCAAATGCCGAAAAGTATCCCGCTTACAATACGCCAAACAGCACAGAGACAAGCCTCAAACCTTCTGGCACAAAGTCATTTGGAGTGATGAGACCAAAATTTAGCTTTTTGGCCACAACCATAAACGCTACATTTGGAGAGGAGCCAACAAGGTCTATGATGAAAGGTCCACCATTCCTACTGTGAAACACGGAGGTGGATTGCTGATGTTTTGGGGATGTGTGAGCTACAAAGGCACAGGAAATTTGGTCAAAATTGATGGCAAGATGAATGTAGTATGTTATCAAAAAATATTGGAGGAACATTTGCTTTCATCAGCCAGGAAGCTGCGCATGGGACGTACTTGGACATTCCAACATGACAATGATCCAAAAGACAAGGCCAAGGCGACCTGTCATTGGCTACAGCAGAATAAAGTGAAGGTTCTGGAGTGGCCATCTCAGTCTCCTGACCTCAATATCATTGAGCCACTCTGGGGAGATCTCAAACGTGCCGTTCATGCAAAACAGCCCAAGAATTTACAGGAACTGGAGGCTTTTTACCAAGAGGAATGGGCAGCTTCACCATCTGAGAAGATAAAGAGCTTCATCCACAAATACCACAAAAGACTTCAAGCTGTCATTGATGTTAAAGGGGGCAATACACGGTATTAAGAACTGGGGTATGTAAACTTTTGATCAGGGTAATTTGGGTATTTTCTGTTGTCATTATGATTTAAACACAGTTGATTGATAATAAATGGCTTCAGCCAAACACTAACCACGAGTGAAAGAAACGTTTTTGTGTTGTCATTCATATTCTCTAAAAAATGGCCAAGAAATCATAAATTCTGCCAGGGTATGTAAACTTATGAGCACAACTGTATATACACAGAGACCCATACACTCTAATAAACAAAGCTAAACAGGTAAAAAAAAACTTTTTCAAGTGTATTAAAACACGGACGATGTCAGTAGTGTCCAAACAGACCCCTGATGTCTTACTTTTGTGTGCTGAGCGGCTTCCTATTCATTTGCAAATTGAAGCATAGTAAATACAGTTTACTATGCCTCAGTTAGGGTCGGTTCACACTGGGGCAACACGACTTCAGCGCGACTTTGTACCGCGACTTCAACGCGGCTTCAGCGCAACTTCAGCGCGACTTCAGCAAATTACAAGGCGACTTGAAGTCGCCTTCATGACAGGCGACTTCGCCTGTGGCCAATCACGGGGCAATCAGCTCTCTGGGAGGGAGGGGGGGAGGGAGGGGTTTTCCCTGCAAAGTCGCTTGACTTTACAGAGAGATCCGACTTGGAGGCGACTTCCATTGATTTCTATGGTACAGGTCGCCTACCAAGTCGGATCAAAGTAGTACAGGGAGTACGCTCTGAAGTCGGAGCGACTTCAGTAGCGTCTATTAAGACGCTAGCGTTCACTCCCATCGAAACTATTTCTGGGGCGACTTGGGGCGACTTGAGGGCGTACAAGTCGGATCCCAAGTCGCCCCAGTGTGAACCGAGCCTTATGAATGAATGCAGTGAGTGATTGGCAATGATGACTCACTGTGTCCATTCAGAAAAAGTTGCCTGCGAAGTACGTTGTGGTGCTTGGGAGAGTTGCTCGCCAGCAATACATTTACTGTCGGCAAGCAGTTAAGCAGCAGAAGTTTTACTGATTTTGGTAAAATCGCTGCATTTATTATATATAATATATATACTCTGTACACATACTCTGTACTCTCTATATTACCAAAAGTATTGGGACGCCTGCCTTTACACACACATGAACTTTAATGGCATCCCAGTCTTAGTCCGTAGGGTTCAATATTGAGTTGGCCCACCCTTTGCAACTATAACAGCTTCAGCTCTTCTGGGAAGGCTGTCCACAAGGTTTAGGAGCGTGTCTATGGGAATGTTGGACCATTCTTCCAGAAGTGCATTTGTGAGGTCAGGCACTGATGTTGGATGAGAAGGCCTGGCTCACAGTCTTCGCTGTAATTCATCCCAAAGGTGTTCTATCGGTTTGAGGTCAGGACTCTGTGCAGGCCAGTCAAGTTCCTCCACCCCAAATTCGCTTATCCATGTCTTTATGGACATTGCTTTGTGCACTGGTCCAAATCATTTGGTGGAGGGGGGATTATGGTGTGGGGTTGTTTTTCAGGGGTTGGGCTTGGCCCCTTAGTTCCAGTGAAGGGAACTCTTAAGGCCTCAGCATAGCAAGACATTTTGGACAATTTCATTCTCCCAACTTTGTGGAAAGAGTTTGGGGATGGTCCGTTCCTGTTCCAACATGACTGCGCGCCAGTGCACAAAGCAAGGTCCATAAAGACATGGATGAGCGAGTTTGGGGTGGAGGAACTTGACTGGCCTGCGGAGACTGCGAGCCAGGCCTCCTCATCCAACATCAGTGCCTAAACCTCGTGGACAGCCTTCCCAGAAGAGTTGAAGCTGTTATAGCTGCAATGGGTGAGCCAACTCAATATTGAACCCTACGGACTAAGACTGGGATGACATTAAGGGTCATGTGCGTGTAAAGGCAGGCGTCCCAATACTTTTGGTAATATAGTGTGTATGTATGTATGTATCTATGTGTGTGTATATATATATATATATATATATATATATATATATATATATATATATATATATATGCATGTATGTGTGTGTGTGTATGTGTATATATATATATATATATATATATATATATATATATATATATATATATATATATATCATGTACATACAGTATATACATACATACACATAGTAAATAATTGGCTTCAGGAGCTTATACACAAATTATTCTATTCACAGAACGGTCGGCCAGCGGGCAATAACTATTCAAACTTGGACAAAGAGCCTGGATGAAAATTACTGCTTCTCCATTTCTGCCTGTCAGCCTCTTCCGGCAATGAATAAAGCTGGGTATGATTACCGCGACTGATAAATGGAGATTGCAGCGGCCCCCGAGCTGTCAATAAAAATATAAGGCGCAACAGAAACTGCTTACATTAACATAAGAAATTCCATATCAATGTGGATTAGGAGACACGTAATGCAGTTTTTTTAAAGGGTCAGTCTATGAAAGCCTTGGAATGAGCATATGTTCAGCTATTATGTAGGCGTGATTCGCTTTTAAAGACAGACCCTCGGTATGTTTCGTCATTCAGGAAAACACTGATGGCTTTTTTCCATTGAATGATGGTGCGAAAATAATGAAAACTGCTCATTGAACTTTGGACGGAGTTTTACGTCATCCAGAGTTGGGTTTGTTAGGATGGTGATAGACATTAGAGGGAGGCGGGCGGGACCGCGTGTGCAATACTATTGATCAACAGGTGATGCAAATGTTATGCTTTTGTTATAAACACCAATAAGCTGTCTCCAAACGCGTCACCTAAAACTGATCGATAACTCTTAAACCCCCCCCCCCCATCCATAAACGCTTAGTCCTAAACTTCGGTGATCCAAAACAGCAAAGGAGCCCATTGTGGTATGTAATGCTGATGCTGGTGTGTCAAATAAGCATGGTATTGTATAGGTTGGAAGCAGAAAGTAGCACATTTTTGTGTATCACCATAAACTGAGGAAGTAGCGTTTGTGAGAAACGCGTTGTTTCAGTTAAATAAAGCTCTGTAATATTTGTCAATCATGATGACTCCAATACATCCCTAGACACACCATATCTGCATTACACACCACGACAGGTGCCTCTGCAGTTTTGGACCATCGACTGGCCTTTTTTTTTTGCCTTTTGCCCAATACACATATTCACCAGCACACCATGGATCTTCAATTGTAGTCCAGAACTTGTATTGTAGAGAGATCACATCACAAAGAAATAAGTGCAATGTTTCCAAGCCAAGCAGGACCCCCTCCTCAGGTATGTGGCCTTTTTTTCCTCCCTCTGTCGAAGAAGTTTACCACCTACCTGAGAGCCCCTAAGAGGATGCAGGATTAGGGCCCCTGAGGCAACAAGAGCGATCAAACCTGCATGGAAACCGGGGTTTTCTCCAATGGCGTCCCTAGGGGGGGCCAGAGGGGGCCCTGACCCCCCCCCAACATTATGCTGTGCCCCACCATGTGCCCACCCCCCCCCCCCCCCCCCAATAAAAAAAATTTTTTTATTTTTTTACAAAAAATCAATGTCTAAGAGGGAGAGCGTCCCCAGTCAGCTCCTGCGGGTGATTTCTCCCCCCTCCCTCTGCTCACTGACACTGCATAATGCGAGCGCTCACACAACCATGGCCGCCCGATCTGCTCCTTCCCCTGCATCCTCATTGGCAGGGAGAAGAGCGAGTTGCAGAAAGGACTCCACCAGGACTCTCAGATACTGAAAAAACAGAACCAGGACAGGAGAACCAGCCTGTAAATTCCAAGAGATGCCAGACCAGCGCTGTCAATAGCAGGGGCAGGACAGTAAGAGGAGGCTGGGGAACCCCATAGTGGCAGAACACCAGGGCCGGTGGCAAGACAACCTTTGCAACCCTGATAGTTCTCCCACTGCTTTGGACCCTTATATTTTCTTGGTATGCTGGTGACATATATCTCTTGTTTTCTACCACCCTGGGGGGTCCCCAATACAGTAGGAAGGGAGCTCACTGCAGAACATGTGAAAGGGCCGTTGTGGAGTCGTAGTAAAGGGCCCCAGTATATATTTTTATATCTATATACATTTTATAGTTGCCCCCCTACTTTTGTTCCTGTCCCCCCATGTGCCCCCCCTAAATATGAAAGCTGGAGACGCCACTGGTTTTCTCGACTTGCACCCTTGCACCTTCACCTACTACTTACATTTTCTTTCTTTAGTTCACCTCTATACCATAGAAGCACACTACACTAGAAGGGTTCTCCCACCTCTCCTCTTTCTTCTTTTCTGGTGGACAACCCAAACCATCCTATGGGTCTTTTCATTTTGCCTTTTCAGTTTGTCCCCTCGGACCTTTGAGGACCACCACCATTGAAATCCCACGGCCTGGAGCTGGCCATTCATAGAGCTAATTTTGGGCGATCCCTGATGAAATTGTTAAAAAAATTAAAAAATAAATAAAATGTGAAAATAATAAAATAATAAAAATAAAAACCTATTGACACCGTCCACTGCCCTACTGGCACCAATATCTGCCCTATTGACACCGTCAATGTTTTAATACGTTTGTTTACATTTATTTATATTTATATATACAGTGGATATAGAAAATAATCACCCAGCCCCCTTTGAAATAATCACATTGTGTTGCTTTGCAGCCTGAAATGAAGACAGACACAGTTTTTGTTTTATCCAGCTGTATTTACTCTTTACTGTGCAACTTATAACATCCTAATGAAAGATATAACACCAACATGTTAGAAAAAAATAGTTCAAAAACAGTGAGTTGAAAAGAGGATCACCCGCCTCCTGAAAACAACTTGTAGACTCAATCAGGTGTAGCTAATCATCTTCTCAATGGCACACAAAGCCATTTGACTTTCAACTGTGATCAGCTGTGGCTCAGCATGAAAAGAGCTTTCCTGGAGCATTTCAGTCCCCTGGTAGTGCAACTGAAGCAAACAATCAACTATGGGTGGCAAGGCAAGTAAAACACCTCTCAAGGCAATAAACCCATCATGATATCCATCCTGTTGATGAAGAAGAGGTGCTGGCTCTCGATGGATGGCAAGGCACTGTTACCGGGATGTCCAGGATAAAGTTGTGGACAGGCACAAGTCTGGAGATGGATACAAAAAAAATTTCAAAGGCTTTATCAATGCCTAGAAGCACAGTGAAGTCTATTATTAAGAAGTGGAAGGTATTTGGTACAACACAGACCCTCCTTGGATCAGGATGTTGCTCCAAAGTGGATGAAAGTGCCAGGAGGAAACTGGTCAGAGAGGTTACCAAGAGGCCTACAGCAACTCCTGAAGCAGTTGCAGGAATTTATGACAAAGAGTGTGCATGTGACAACAATACCACAAATTCTCCACTAATGTGGCTTGTATGGGAGGGGTGCAAGACAAAAGCCACTCCTCAAGAAAGGCCCCATGCAGTCACCACTGTGCTTTGCCTTGAAGATTCTGAGGCCACATGGAAAAAGGTGTTTTGGTCAGAGGAAACTAAAATTGAATGATTCGGCCTCAACACCAAACAATGTCTGGTGGAAATCCAATACAGCTCACCTTTCAAATGACACCATTCCTACAGTAAAGCATGGAGGTGGTAATATCCTGTTATGGGGGTGTTTCTCTGCAGCAGGGAGCACTTGTCAGGATAGAAGGAAAAATGGATGGGGCAAAATACCATCAAATTCTTGAGGAAAATCTGCTGTCCTCTGCCAGAAAGTTGTCAATGGGAAGAATGTTTACTTACCAACATGACAATGACCCAAAGCACACAGCAAACATTACCACACAGTAGCTGAAGGGGGAAAAGGGGAATGTCCTTGCATGGCCTAGTCAGAGCCCAGACTTAAACCCCATTGAAAATCTGTGGAATGACTAAGGCTGCAGTCCACAAACGGTCACCATCAAATTTAACTGAACAGTTCTGCAAAGAAGAGCGGGCAAATATTGCAAAGTCTAGATGTGCCAAGTTGGTAGCGACAAATCCCAACAGACTAAAGACTGTAAATAAAGTAAATGGTGGTTCAACAAAATCCTGACACAAGGGGGGTGATCCTTTTTCCAACTCAGTGATTCTATTTTTTTAATTTTTTTGTTGTTTTTTTCTGACATGTTGGTGTTATATCTTTCACTTGGATGTTATAAGCTGCACTAGCAAATACAGCTGGATAAAACAAAAACTGTTTATGTTAATTTCAGGCAGGGGGGGGGGGTGATTCTTTTCTACACCAACTGTTTATGTGTGTGTGTGTATATGTGTATGTGTGTGTGTATATATATATATATATATATATATATATATATATATATATATATATATATATCATACATCACGGGACACAGAGTTAGGCTAATATTTATTACCTACGCAGAATTGGCGGGAGGGAACAATACCTAATTCTTCACTATGACAAGGTGGTGTTGTGTCCTATTCCATCCTTCTTGCCTAGGGTGGTGTTGGCCTTTCATTTAAATTAGGACAATGTTTTGCCTTCTTTCTTGTTTCGTGTGTAGCTAGTTTTAAAGTTGAAATTTTGATTGCAAGCTCTTGTCCTCTGTTATTTTGCCGTATTACAGCTGTATGCTAATAAGTTATGATTGCTTCTGTGTTGTTCTCTAAATGTAAGTTAATTAAGAGGCGTAAACCTTCTTCCTGATTAACGTTGCAAACAAGTATACATGAAGTTGGATTTAATTGCTTCGTGGTAGGTTTCCAAAGCAGCAGGCTCACTTAAGACCTGACTCTTGGATGAACCTGATTTCTTTGATGTCTGGATTGGGTTTGGAGCGCTGCTAACTGTTCAGCTTTCTTCATTTCTAAAAACTGTTTATGATTGCTTAAAGTGGTCCTATCATCAGATCTACAGTGCCTTGAAAAAGTTTTCACACCCCTTGAAATTTTCCACATTTTGTCGTGTTACAACCAAAAATGTAAATGTATTTTATTAGGATTTATGTGATAGACCAAAACAAAGTGGCACATAATTGTGAAGTGGAAGGATCATGATAAATGGTTTTCAAAATTTTTTACAAATAAATATGTACTTTGTAGAACAACCTTTCGCTGCAATTACAGCTGCAAGTCTTTTTGGGGAAAAAAGGAAATGCAGCTCACAAACACTCTTGCTCTGGAATGACACCGCCCTAGTAAGAACTGGTTCCAGTTGCTGGCTTTGCTGGTTTGTAGTGAGGTAGAAAGAAATCCTAGATAGCCGCACTCTGGCCCAGAGTGCGGCTATCCAGGATTTCTTTCTACCTCACTGCAAGTCTTTTTGGGGATGTCTCTACCAGCTTTGTACATCTAGAGAGGGACATTTTTGCCCATTCTTCTTTGCAAAATCGCTCAAGCTCTGTCAGATTGGATGGAGAGCGTCTGTAAAGAGCAATTTTCAAGTCTTGCCACAGATCCTCAAATGGATTTAGGTCTGGACTTTGACAGGGTCATTCTAACACATGAATATGCTTTGATCTAAACCATTCCATTGTAGCTCTGGCTGTATGTTTAGGGTCGTTGTCCTGCTGGAAGGTGAACCTCCGCCCCAGCCTCAAGTCTTTGCAGATTGAAACAGGTTTTCTTTTAGGATTGCCCTGTATTTGGCTCCATCCATCTTCCCATCAACTCTGACCAGCTTCCCTGTCCCTGCTGAAGAAAAGCCTCTCCACAACATGATACTGCCACCACCATGTTTCACGGTGGGGGTGGTGTGTTTAGGGTGATGTGCAGTGTTAGTTTTCCACCACACATAGCATTTTGCTTTTAGGCCAACAAGCTCAATTTTGGTCTCATTTGACCAGAGCACCTTCTTCCACATGTTTGCTGTCCCCCCCACATGGCTTCTTGCAAACTGCAAATGGGACTTCTTATGGCTTTTATTCAACAATGGCTTTATTCTTGCCACTCTTCCATAAAGGTCAGATTTGTGAAGTGTACAACTAATAGTTGTCCTGTGGACAGATTCTCCCACCTGAGCTGTGGATCTCTGCAGCTCCTCCAGAGTTACCATGGGCCGCTTGACTGCTTCTCTGATGAAGGCTCTCCTTGCCCGGCCTGTCAGTTTAGGTGGACGGCCTTGTCTTGGTAGGTTTTCAGTTGTGCCATACTCTTTCCATTCTCAAATGATTGAACAGTGCTCTGTGAAATGTTCAAAGCTTGGGATATTTTTTACAACCTAACCCTGCTTTAAACTTCTCCACAAGTTTATCTTTGACCCGTCTGATGTATGGACTCTATTTACTAATCAGGAGAATTCTGAAGGCAATTGGTTCCACTAAATTTTAGTTAGGGGTATCAGAGTAAAGGGGGGCTGAATACAAATGTACACCACACTTTTCAGATATTTATTTGTAAAAAATGTTGAAAACCATATATCGTTTTCCTTCCACTTCACAATTATGTGCCACTTTGTGTTGGTCTATCATATAAAATCCCAATAAAATACATTTATGTTTTTGGTTGAAACATGACCAGCTGGTTGGTGCTGCTGCACCCTTATACTGCAGGCTGTGCCCAGGAAGAAGCGCAAATAAGCAATCACGCAAAACTAAAATAACATTTTTGGAACTAGTTGGCCTTTACGTAACTGGGGGAAATTATTACACTGTGTTTAGAATAGCACATATTTCACTTGGCCTCGTTCATAAATTAATATGAATTTCTGGTATGACAAAAAGGTGAAAATGGTGGCAGTTATCACACATACCGCTCGCTCATGTGGCAGAAACCACATAACAGATGTCGCTATTCACAGCCTAATATATGGATAATGCACTCACACCTGCTTTAGTGATTTCTGTAGAACTGCCTCTAGATGTTCAGGTTTCAAATTAAATATAAATATTCTCAAGAAAGAACCTTGCATTAATTAATTTTGCATTATTATAGTTTATCGTCAACATAATTGATTCTTTTAGTATAAATTCCAGAGAGGAAATAGACTTGGTTTGAAGGAAAACTCACAAATTACAGAATTTTACACTACTACTACAAATACTACTACTTGAAATCATCATTTGTACAGCTGATGACCATGGGAAACATCCAGGGCCCCAATTTACATTTAGGTACACTTGGCACAAGCCCATAGGCGGCATAGAAAGAGAAGAGGATTTTTTCTCTCTCTCTGTATATATATATATATATATATATATATATATATATATATATATATATATATATATATATATATATATATATATATATATATATATAATTTTTTTTTTTTCCATTATTGTCCGGGCAGGATTCAGAAAACATGGAAATGTTTTATGTAAAAGGAGTGATCATATGAGAAGGTTGTTACTAAGGGCACCAAAAGTTTTGTTTCTACGGACTAGTTAGAACATTCAGGTCCTGTTCTAACCTCTCTCACATGTGACTTCTTTTGTCTTCATTATTTTAGTCTAGCCTTTAGTTTCCTCTCCTTCTCACCTCTCCAGTATTTTCTTTCTTTTCTCCTCTCCTCATCCTACCTCTCCTTTTTCTTCTTCTCTCTCCTCACCCCTCCGCACCTTTCCTCTGTTCTCCTTCTCATCTCTCCTAACCTCCTCAGCTCTCTTTTCTTCTCCTAGTCCTGAACTTTCCTGTGTCTTTTCCTTAACTACTCACCTCTCGTCTTCTATCCTCTCCTCTTCTCCTTGTCTATCATCTTCTCTTCCGTCCTCTTCACCATTCCTGTTTTTTCAATTCCACTACTCTCCTCCTGAGCTCTCCTTTCTTCTTTCCTCTCCTTCTCCTCTGCTTTCCTGTGTCTTCTCCTCTCCTCTACACCTCTTCATTTTTTTCTCTCCTCCTCTCCTCCTCACCATTCCTGTTTTTTCTCTTCCACTACTCTCCTCCTGAGCTATCCTTCCTGTGTCTTCTCCTCTTCTCTACACCTCTCCTCTTTCTTTTTTTCTCTCCTCCTCTCCTCAATGCCATTCCTGTTGTTTTGTCTTCCACAACTCTCCTACTGAGCTCTACTTTGTTCTCACCTCTCCTCCTCCTCAACTTTCCTCTGTCTTCTTCTCTCTTACTCAACTCTGTTCTTCTATCCTCTTCTCCTCATCTCTCGTCTTCTCTTCTGTCCTCCTTGCCATTCCTGTTTCCTCTCTGCCACCATTCTTCTCCTGAGTTCTCCATTCTTCTCTCCCCTCCTCCTCCTCTACTTCCCTAAGTCTTTTCCTCCCCCCCCCTCACTTTTCCTCTTCATTACTCTACTCTTCTCTTTTCTGTTTTTTTTTCTCTTCCTCCCCACCTTTTCTGTGTATGCTCTTCAGCTTTCCTCTTCTTTTCGCTCCTCTTCTCCTTGCTTCGCCTCTCCTCTTCTCTCATCTCTTCTCTCATCTCCTCCTCTCCACCACTGTTTCTTTTTTTTTCTCCTCTCCTCTCCTCTCCACTCCTCTCCTTTCCTCTCTTCCTTACCTCACTTTTCCTCTCCTCTTCTTCTCTTCCTCACCTCTTTCACCTCATCCTTACAGTATATTTCTTTTTATTTTCTCTCCAACTCATATTCAGTGTCTCCTCATCTTCTTACTTCTCTTTTCCTCCATCCTTTTCCTCCCCTTCATCCTGTATCCTACCCCTGTGCATCAAGCAACATACATTGCTTGCCTTAACAGGAAGGTACAGTACAAAGTCACGTAGGTTAACATTTGTGTGTTGGAAGAAAGTCACTAGGCAGTTTACTTTTCTCTAGAGGCAAGGCCAATCTCCAGCAGTGATGAAGGCCTTATCTCTAAATGGGGCTGCAATGGTCCTTAAGGGAGAGGGAGAAGTACCAGGTGACTGTTTGATGCTTCCCTGGGTATTTTCCCTGCCTTTCCTAAATGAGAAAATTGAAAAGGAGATCCACTTAAAAGAGATTAAACTAAATGTAAGTTTGAAGGACCTTTGGCACAGTAAAGGCAGAAGACTGAGGTCCAGGACCGGCCTCTCTGTTAGTGGAAGAGGCCACATTACTGAATGTAGGAGAGTGGAGTCAGAAAAAGGTCCACTTGCCAGATTCTTGTTTACCATTAAAGAGAATGAGTGTGGTGGACTCACAAGAAGGGATGCATGTTTGTCATCCTTTGTTCACTATTTCAGGCTAACACAAAATAGAAAATAGACTTTTCTGAAATGATTTAAATGAAGCTTGTTCCGTTTACAACATGTCTCTGAAAAGTTGTGAGATAATTGTAAAGTTTGCAATGCTTATAAAAAAACATCTCTGAACATGTTCTTTCCTCTTTTTATTGGGTGTGCAGATAAGAACATGTATTTTATTGACGGGTAGCACTTTTATTATCACTATCTATAAACATTTTTCTCCCACTTTGAAAAGTAAAGATTGATTTTGACCTCTGATTAAGAGAGGTAACCTTAAAAGCTTCTGTTGAAAATATATGTTGTTATGATGGGAAAAAGAGAAAATCTAAAGATGGGTGAACTAGGGTATTATCTTTGTGTCACACAGTCTTTTTCTATTCACATTATATTTTAAAATAAAAAGAAAAGATGTGCAGCCAATGCTTTTTATGTAAAAATAGACACCAGGCTGTGTATTAAAGATTTGGAAAGCAATTGACTAAAGTTATGGATGTGATACAATATATCTCCAAATGTATGTGGAGACCTTACCATGACAGCTACCGATATGGACACTTATACCATATACTTAAACCGGATGATTGAGTTCAGGTGTTTACAGTGAAAAGTCTTGTTAATGCTACAGCACACAATAACCTTTTTAGACCTAACCATCACACCTACATTTTTGGACACCACACCAAATTATTGAGTTCAGGTGTTTCCAGTGAAGGGTCCTGTTTATTTTACAGCATACAAACACATTTTAGACCATTATAAACTTGGGGAAGACTCTTCTGTTCCAGCATGACTGTGCCCCTTTGCACAAAGCCAGTTCCTTATTGAAAGGGTTGAACCAGATTGGTATGGAGGAACTCAAGTGGCCTTCCTAGAGCCTTTACCTCAACCCTATCGAACACCTTTGGGATGAATTGAAATGCCAATTGTGAGGCAGGTCTTTTCATTCAACATAAACATCTGACCTCATAAATGGTCCTTGGGCTGAATGGCCAAAATGTTCATGGATACACTCCAACATCTTGTCAAGAACTGTCCCAGAAGAGCGGAGGATGTTATAGCTCTAATGAAGGAGAAGTGGGTCTCTGTTAATGGATTTGCCCCTCTAAAATGCTTTTGGAATGGGATGTTCAAAAGCTAAAATAGATATAATAGGCAGATGTCCACAAACATTATTTAAAAAAATAATAGAGAACAGGAAATTAGTTGATACGGGCCCCGCCTAAACTTATACAGTATATACAGTATATGTTTATCCACAAAGGCTTGGCTTTACAGTGTATAATTTAACAATTTCTCAGGAACTTTGTTCATCAGCTGGTTTTAGACTTTAGGGCTCAGATGTTCTCTACCAAGAAATGTTGGTAGTTTTAGCCACCATAATTATCAGACACCTTTAGACCCGACTGATTTTCAGCTTGGCATGCCATGTGTGCCACCATTGGCCACTCCACTTGCTCCATCCCTTTCTCTGTCTCAATCAAAGGTGTCCATTTATGAAGCAGTGAAATATATTCACTGCTTCATTCTCTGGCATTCTCGAGAGGGCGATGAAGAATAATGGCAAAAGGTTCTTTGGACCACTGTACCACTTTTCAGAGTGATTGTGGTGTAGAAAACCCCATCTTGGAGTGAGCCATCAGATTCGCTGTTCTGACTCTCATGGGACGCTTCACTCAAATCGAAGGGCTCACTTCAATGGGTGTTGTTTCCTGACTTTGAGGTGTGTTTGGAATGCACAGCAACGGAATCCCATTGACTGAAATTGAACAGTACACTTGGCATGGTTGCAGGGGCGGACTGACAACTCATGGGGCCCCCGGGCAATAGGAGATTATGGGGCCCCCCCGGGCAATAGGAGATTATGGGGCCCCCAGGCAATAGGAGATTATGGGGCCCCCAGGCAATAGATTATGGGGCCACACAGTATACACACACACACATACAGTATACTCACACACAGACACACAATATACACACACAGTATACACAGACAGAATACACATACACACACTGAAAAGGTACTGGAGAGGCGGGGCAGCTATAATCTTGGGATTTTTAAAAAAACACAGATTTTTACATACTGTCCCTGGTTTTATTGAGGCTGGCAACCCTAATGGGGCCCCTTAGTGGCATGGGGCCCTCGGGCAGTGCCCGAGTGCCCGAATGGTCAGTCCGCCCCTGCATGGTTGCATTTCACCTACTTTGCTTTGCGTTGCATTTCTTTGGACCTAGCATTTCCTATTAAGGTGTATTTGAACTGCAGTCAAAGCAGGTTGAATGCAGACTTCTCTTGTCAAATGCTTAATTTTCCAATTGAAGGCAACCTTTGACTAGTCAACATGAACCCTTACAAAACAAAACCGGAGAAATTCCCTATTCAACTTACCGTGCAGCCTGCAACCAACCAAATTATCTTCTCTAACAGTATATGTTAAAAACAGGGGTTTAGTCTGCACACGTTTGCAAATACATGCGTAAGCTACAGAGCCCCGTCAAGGCACCCCGGTATTTTCTGTAGTCCTAACTCTAAATTTGGAGAGACTCCACAATGGAAGCACATGCATTGGAACTGATGGACACTGATGAGGCGGCACTGAGAGTTTGCACTGATGGGCACTGATGAGGCAGCACTGATGAGGTGGTACTGATGAAGCTGCACTGATGGCCAGTGATGAGGTGGCACTGAGAGATTGCACTGATGAGCATTGGTGAGTAAAATACACTCTTCAAATGTGCTTTAAAATGCATTGTTTTCCCTTTTATGAACAAGAAAATAATGGCGTTATGCGGTTGGGCTGGTATAATAATGCTATGGGGCTGGTATGAAATGATTTCCAGGAAATAACGTATATATCATAGTCATTACATAAACACATACTGTACCACATACACTGCATATATAATTTGTAGACATGTGCAATTTGTTTCGTACTGAATACATTTTTCAATGAATTTCGGCAAATTCGTTAATTCAGAAATATCAGAATTTTTGGATTTCCAAATTTTTTCGAATATTCGGAAATTCGCAAATTCAAAATTGGGAAAATTAGAAAATTTGGAAATTTAGAAATTCAAAAATTTGGAAATTCAAAAATTAAAAAATTCAGAAATTTGAAAATCCGAAAATAAGAATGAAAATCTGAAAATTCTAAAGAACGAAAACCCGAAAATGTGATAATCTGAAATAATTTGGCTGTTAGTAAACGTAAAAAATACAAATTTATCTGAAGTTACAAATTATCCAAAATAACGAATGCCGTATCTAAACAAATGGAATGTAACAAATTAATATTAAATAATAATAAAAAAACGTTGTATTTTTATTATTTATTATTATTAATTTGTTCCGTTCCATTTGTTTAGATGTGGCATTCGTTATTTCAGATAATTCGTAACTTCCGATAAATTCGTATTCGTTATGTTCACTAACAGCCAAATTTGAAAGGAAGTTCTAATACATATAATTTATTAGTTATTAGTTAGTTAGTTATTTTCAGATTTTCGCATTTTCAAATTTTTGGATTTTCTTTCTTATTTTCAGATTTTCAAATTTTCGGATGTTCTAATTTACCCATTTTCTAATTTTCGGATTTTCGAATCTATGAATTTTCGGATTCCGAATTTCTCAATTTTCAAATTTTTGAATCTACAAATACGAATTCTGAATTTTTGAATTTACAAATTTACGAAAAAAATAAAAATAAAACGAAAACTAACAAATTTTTCGGCAGTGCACATGTCTAATAATTTGAGGAAAATATGCTTAGAAAATAGTTTACCATTTGCCAATAAAAAAATATATATATGTCCCCGGATTTCATTCTAAAAATCTGGTCACCTTACAGTTCTAGTGGGGGCAGTTCCATTTGT
Source organism: Lithobates septentrionalis (assembly GCA_037952835.1). Lineage (NCBI taxonomy): Eukaryota > Metazoa > Chordata > Amphibia > Anura > Ranidae > Lithobates > Lithobates septentrionalis. The sequence goes on from JBBDGP010002172.1 coordinate 489,135, forward strand.
TTGAACATGAACCCTTAGACTGACTCTACAGATAGACTTGTGCCACTGCAGCAGAACTGTATGTGGATGTAAGGTATTCTGCTTCATATTACATTGATTTTATTGCTTTCCTGCATCAGAAGATCTTTTTGTCTAGTAAAATAATAATAATAATAAAACAACTAATATAAATGACACTTCCATAAGGCTAGTTGATTATTGTAAGAAATACATTTCTATAGTTACATAGTTAATCAGGTTGAAAAAAGGCACAAGTCCATCTAGTTCAACCATAAAAAATAAATAAAATTAAAATAAAAAATATCATACAATCCCATACACCCAATCCTATACCCAAAGTCGATCTAGAGCAGTGGTTCTCAACCTTACTAGTGCCGTGACCCCTGGATAGAATTTCCCAAGTTGTTGGGACCCCTAACAGTAAAATTATTTTTGTAGCGTGGGTTGTCAGCACCCAAGGCAAGACAAGTAATTTGCACCCCTAACCCATGGACATTTAGTGCTCCCTTCCACTCGTACAGTATTAAAACCCCTTATGGTACATTTTAGGATGTACCACTCTTTCTCTTTGTTCTCCTTTCTTTCCCTTTTATCTCTCGCTATCCTAATTTCTTTTTTTCCCCCATCTCTCTCTCTAGCCATCGTTCCTGTTCTTTCTCTTATTCTTTCTCTCCCTTTTTCTTTGTTCCTCCCCCTCTTTTCTTCTCCCTTCCATGTATTCTCTATTTTTATTCCTTCTCTTACTCCTTGGTGGGGGGAGTTGGGATGAGTGGCAATGCTGGGTGGAGTTCTGATCATCCAACTTAGGTGCTCTTGATCGAGGTCATCTGCTGATCTGAGAACTGTAGTAGGGACTTTTAATGGCAACTATAATCCCAGGTAGTGTTACTCACTGTGGAAAAGAAGAAAGGTAACAGCGCTCTCTGCAGGGACAACTTAATCAATACACCAGGTCCACTCACAGGTGCCGAGGCTCGATGTGTCCTAACACACTCCAATGCAACAGTAATAAGGAGAGCCGGCAAAACTGTAATCCTTGAAGTGACGTTTATTGGTACATCAGAGTGACAATAAAACAATAAAGCTTACGCGTTTCGGCAATAGCCTTAGTCATAGCTACGACTAAGGCTATTGCCGAAACGCGTCAGCTTTGCCGTCTCTCCTTATTAGTGTTACTCACTGTGTCTCCAGCTTCACTGTGTCTCCAACTTTGTGGTGTCTCGCAGCAGTGACACCTATGCCGAAATCAGGGGATAAAGTCTCCTTCAGCCCCTCCCACGTCACATTCCTCATCAGTCAGCTGACCTCTAGTCTCTGCCCCCCCCCAGCCATGCCGTGAACTGAATGGGCGGCTGAGAAGAGGCTGGGTAGGCGGCCGCAGGCTCCAGGAACAGCCCAGCTGGGTGGCCGTGAGAAGGCTGGGAGAGCTGTGCCGGCTTCAGGAACAGCCCAGGATTCGGTGACTCCTGACAAATCATCATTCAACCTCCAGGTTGAGAACCACTGATCTAGAGGAAGGCGAAAAAAAAATTGTGCGGTCTTGCAGTACCCATATGAAATTTTTATTATTTTTTTCACACAAATAGAGATTTATTTTGGTGGTATTTAATCACTATAATAAAATGTAGCAATCAGCGCAAACAATAAATAATTAGGAATAACAAAAAATTGCAAGCTCATCACTTCAGGTTAATCACATCACCTCAAATACATGTTTAAATAGAAATAAGTGCAGCGTAATAACAATGATGATAATGTCCATCAATTCCAAAATAAAATCCACTGAGGAACCACAAGTACCAGTAATAGATGGGGAAGACCATGTGGAAGGGTGAATCCAATCCACGAATGAAGAGTGACAATCCCGCCACCAGCTGATAAAAAAGCGCTTACCAGGTAAGGGGACCCCTGAATTACCAGGAAGTCAAACGCCCTTTGTCTCCACAGGAGAGAAATGATTGGATCGCCGGCACTTCAGTTGCGTGGAACAGCCCAACCGGATATATAAAATAAAACACAAGTGCTCTCCGTTGAATTTCGAAAATAGTATTTTTTTTAAAATGTGCGTGCGTATTCATTCCTCTCCCGTGGAGACAAAGCGTGTTTGACTTCCTGGTGGTTAAAGTGGTTTTAAAGACTAAAGGTTTTTTATGTATCTAGGGGTTGTGGGGGGTATCTAGGGGGTGTGATCAGAGTGGGAGTATCTGGGGGTGTGATCAGTGTGAGGGTATCTGGGGGTGTGATTGAAGTGGGGGTATCTGGGTTGTGTGATCAGGGAGAGGGTTTCTGGGGGTGTTATCAGAGTGGGAGTTTCAGGGGGTGTGATCAGATTGGGGGTATCTGGGGGGGGTAGGATCAGGAAGGGGGTATCTGGGGGTGTAATTAAAGTGGGGGTATGATCAGGGTGGGGGCATCTGGGGGGGGTAGGATCAGGAAGGGGGTATCTGGGGGTGTGATTAAAGTGGAGGTATCTGGGGGTGTGATCAGGGTGGGGGTATATGAGGTGTGATTAAAGTGGGGGTATCTGGGGTGTGTGATCAGGGAAGGGATATCTGGGGTGTGTGATCAGGGAGGGGATATCAGGGGTGTGTGATCAGGGAGGGGGTATCTGGGGTGTGTGATCAGGGAGGGGGTATCTGGGGTGTGTGATCAGGGAGGGGGTATCTGGGGTGTGTGATCAGGGTGGGAGGGGTATCTTGAGGTTTGATCAGGGTGGGAGGGGTATCTTGAGGTTTGATCAGGGTGGGAGGGTGTAGTGCGGGTCTATATGGCTCTATATTCATAATTCCTTTTAGTTACTGATTTACAAGAAACGAGGTAATAGTTTCATGTTGGTGTATAAGTAGTCACTTCTAACCATGTACAACATGCTTAACCACTTACCGACCATCCGCCGCAGTTGTACTGCAGCAGAATGGCACGGCTGGGCAAAACAACGTTATGTGACTCCTCCGGATTGAATGCTGTATTTATCTGTATTCTATCATCTGTAATACATCTTTAATCAAAGCCAAGTAGATCTATTTTATTACTATACTACTTGTGTGTTGTTTTAATCATTGTACTTCTTCCACAAATCTGAAGGGTAAATATATGAATGAACCTGTCAAAAAATGAATAAATGTAACACAGAATTTAACCCCTTGTTACAGAGGGGTATCTGGGAGCTGTGATCAGGGTAGAGGGATCGGGGGGGGGGGGGGGGGGGTGATCCTAGTGGGGGGGTTTTGGGGGATGTGATTAGGGTGGGGGTATTTAGGGGTGTGATCATGGTGGCGGGGGGCATCTTGGGGGTGTGATCAAAGTGGAGATATATGGGAGCTGTGATCAGGGTAGAGGGATCGGGGGGGTAATCTGAGTGGGGGGGGTGTGATCATGGTGGCTGAGGTATCTGGGGGGTGTGATCAGGATGGGGGTATTTGGGGGTATGATCATGGTGGTGGGGGCGTATCTAAGGGGGGAGGGTTGGTCAGGGTGGGGGTGTAATCAAAGTGGGGGTATATGGGAGCTGTGATCGGGGTAGATGGATCTGGGGGGGTGATCCGAGTGGGGAGGGGGTTTCGAGTGGGGGTATGATCAGAGTGGGCATATGATCAGAGTGGGGGGGTATCTGGGGTTGTGATCAGTGTGAGGGTATGGGGGGGTGTGTGATCAGGGTGGGGGTATGATAAGAGTGAGGGGGGTATCTGGAGATATGATCATGGTGGCGGGGGCGTATCTAAGGGGGGGTTGGTCAGGGTGGGGGTGTGATCAAAGTGGGGGTATATGGGAGCTGTGATCGGGGTAGAGGGATCTGGGGGGTGATCCGAGTGGGGAGGGGGTTTCTGGGGGATGTGATCAGGGTGGGGGTATCTGGGGGTGTGATCAGAGTGAGGGTATCGGGGGGGGGGTGTGATCAAAGTGGGGGTATCTAAAAGTCCATGGGTTAAGGGGTGTAAATTACTTGCCTCGCCCCGGACACTGACAACCCAGGCTTTGCCACTGCCCGGGGATCGCAGAAGAAGAGGATTGGGGCAGCTCTGTGTAAAGCCATTGCACAGAGCAGGTAAGTATAATGTTTGTTTGTAAACCCTTATTTATTTATTTAATTTTTTTACTATCACTTTAAAAGAATACGAATGCAGCCACCACATACTGTATAAGGATAGGTAAGCTTCAATTAATAACATTTTTGTTCCTGGGTTTAAATACGCTTTGCTCATTCCAGTATCTATGGTGCTGCACCCTCTCTAAGCTCATTTGCTGGCATGAATCATTGGAACATAATATGTTCTTATACCTTCCACCTCTTGCAGACTTCTCCGCGCTGTATATTAAATGTTCTGTGTATTCATTACTGGGTCCTTGTAAACAACTAATCCATTAGAAGTTGCAGGGAAAGCAAGCTTTTCTTCTGTAGCATTAATTCCCATTTATATTCATCTCTATTTTTGCCAGAGAATTGCAGCGGAATAAGAAAATGGCATGAGCAGATGAAGCGTAGGAAAGAGAAAGAGAACCATTTATTCAATAAGAGGGAAAAATGTACATTTCCATATAACATTTCGTTATAATGCCATCTACTATCATTTAGAAAATGCTCGGCTTCGTTAAAACTCTGGCCTGAAAATGTGAGATTGCGGTTTAAAATAAACTTGTTTGCCATTTTCAGTGTAAAAGTCTTTCCTAAGAGCAGGCACCTTCCAATATTTGCTATCACCTTAAAGAGGAAGTAAACCCTAGCAAACTAACTCTATACAATATGAACAAATATGAACAATATGGGAAGCAAGAATAACAGGGGCAACGCAAGAAAGAAAAAGGCGGAATCATGACTGGTACAGAAACAAGGCGAACAGCAGTAAGGGAACAGAATGCAAAGATAGCACAAGATCAGGATTGATCTGGCAGCAAGCAGGGCAATCAAAACACTGACGCAAGTTGCAATTATAGAGCTGGGGCTTAAGTACCCTCCCAGCAGCTGGGGTCCGGTGGAACTGATGGCAGGAATCTGCTGGCTGCTGGGAGACACCTGCTGGTGGTCACTGGAACTACAGCTTTCAGCCCAGAGAACCACAGTTCCACCAGCAGGTGAACCAGGACATTAAGGAACCCTGTGGGTTTTCATGGAACCTTGGTTGAGAATAGCTGCTCTATCTCATCTCAAAAAGCTGGATGGCATATTGGAGCAGATCAGTCGGTCACAACTCCAGGAACCCCTAGCAATCTCTAGAGCAGTCTTTCTCAACCTTTTCAACAAAAAAAGGAACCCTTGAAATAACTTTCGGGTCTCGGGGAACCCCTGCTAAAAATGACTATATCTACAACTCATGATACATTAGTGTGGTGGTCAGTGGGAAGAATGCTCCTTACACTTGTGGTCATTGGGAGGAATTCCCCCCTTATAGATAGCTAAAAAGATCAATGGTGTCAGTGGAAACTTATTTGAGAGGCAGAAATTGTCATTGCTCAAGGAACCCCTAGCACCCCCTGGAGGAACCCTGGTTGAAAAACCTTGATTTAGAGCAGGGGTAGGCAACCTCGACCCTCCAGCTGTTTTGAAACTACAAGTCCCATGAGACATTGCAAGATCCTAATAATCACAGGCATGACTCCAAGAGGCAGAGGCATGATGGGACTTGTAGTTTCAACACAGCTGGACGGGCCGAGGTTGCCTACCCCTGCTCTAGAGGAACCCTGATTGAGAATAGCTGTGTTATCTCATCTCAAAAAGTTGGGCAGTTTATGGGAACAGGTCAATCAGTTACAACTCACCTCGGTTACAACGACCTCTGGAGGACCCTAGGGTTCTATGGAACCCTAGCTACATGTAGCAAAAGAAAGCAATGCTTTAAATAGGGTCCCGAAAAAAAGTTAAGGTATCGGTGCTCAGGCTGTTGTAGTGTCTGCTACTCACACTTGATTGCAGAAATTGAAAGGATGAAAACCCAGGGACCCAAAAACATCCAATGGCAAAAGTTTTTATTCACTACAAGTTGAGTACAACATTGATAAGCCTTAGTCATAGCCTTACGATTAAGACCTTATGGCCGAAATGCGTTTTGGGTATCCATGTTGTACTCGCCCTGTAGCGAATAAACATTTTTGAAATGGGATGATTTTGGGTTTCCAGCTGTTCATCTTTTCAATCTCTATGAAGCCCTGGTTGGGAATGGCTCTATCCCATCTCACAAAGTTGGGAGAAATGTGAAAACATCTTTTTTTTAGGCCAGCTATAAACACTTGATAAAGGACCCCACTCCCTTGACCCCCCCTCTATTCAGAACTAGGAAGTTGTAGCCGAAGTTCCAACTTTTGGCTTGCTTTTTAGTTTGGCACAAGTTTACTTTTTAAAATAAGATTAGTTCTTTCCGAAAGATTTTTTTTTACCGGTTTGTCAATATTTTTCCCTCGGCACTGACTGTAAACACTGAGAAAATGTCACCAGGTTGCTAAATAGACATTGATACCCCGGGGGCCTCCAAACTGCCACTTGAGTGTACAATCAATTCCTCCCATTGACTTATTTTCCTTCCACATAAAACAAGGCGCACAAGCAACACACATAGCGTCCCATTCCACGCTCTCGTTTGTATCTCGTTCGCGTCTTCGATCATTTGCCATTCTGTCCGCTCGCTGTAATGATTTATAGGCTTCTCCATCTTTTTCCCCCACATTTCAGAAATAATTGACAGGCTGGCTACGGCGAACGCTCTTTAATACTGTCTGTGCTCCGCGTCTACTAGCACGGCACAGGCCGCAGGCTGTCATTGTCTGATGAGTGCAAAGTATCTTTCGGAAGCTCAGAAAGTGACAACACAAAGACACCTGGGCTCTCTGAAGACACCGTGCCATAATCCTGCGTCCAGCAACCTTCATTTATACCTTTGTGCATGGTTCTTCCTCAACCCTTTCATGTAAGAGAGTCAATCGGGTCAAAAATAAACAGCAGTCTTTGGCAACATTCACAGGATCAGGTTCTGTGACCTTGACGTCCTTCCTTCTGATTGTGAGCTGCTGGAGTCCCTGTACTGAATATTGCAAATCCTACAGAGCAGCTGGGAGGTGCTTGCTCATTGAGTGAGTTAGGAAAGGATTCATCACTGGATCACTTGCATCCAATGGCAAGCATGCAGGATTGTTTTTTTAGTTACAGGTCACAATTTTCTATGGAACATTTTTTTTAGACATGTGCACAGCCAAAAAATTCGTTCATTTTCGTTTTCGTTTTATTCGTTTATTATTTTTTTCGTTTTTCGGGTCATTCGTTATGATCGCGATTCGTAAATTCGTTCATTCGTAAATTCGTAAATGCGTTCATTCGTACATTCCTAAATTCGAACATTCGTTCATTCGTACATTTTTACATTTGTACATTCGTAAATTCGTAAAATCGTACATTTGTAAATTAGAAAATTCGGAAATTTGTAAATTCGAAGTTTGAAAATCCAAAAACCCGAAAATTCAAAAATCTGAAATAGTAACTAACTATTAAATTATAGGTATTGTAATTTCCTTTCAAATTTGACTGTCAGTGAACGTAACAAATACAAATTTATCCGAAGTTACGAATTATCCGAAACGAATGCTGCACCTAAACAAATGGAACGGAACAAATTAATAATAAATAATACTAATAAAACGTTGTTATTATTATTATTGTTATTTATTATTATTAATTCATTGGAAAAAACGGGAGCTATTCCTGCGCTACCAATTTGGAAAAAAGTGTGGTAATCGTGTAGACTTCTAACTGCAATTCAAGAGGTATATAAACCATCTACACCCGGACAGCTGCATGCACCAAAATCAGGGCCCAAACATAAGCCTGGAAAGAAAATTAAAAAGAGAAAGGGAGGGGTGCTGCGCTAACCAGAGGGTCTATACTCATTAATTGTGGGATCGAAGGCCTCAGTATAATAGAATACATACACATATAAAATCGCATGAGTTGGAGTATATAAAACGCATAGGTGAAGGTGGTATCAAGAAATTGGGGGGAGGGGTGGTTAGTGATAGAAGTATAAACAATATATATAAAATGGTCCACACAAGTGATAAATATAAACAATAAAACATTGACTAAAATTCATTCAGTCCAGTGATGTCCAATATGTTAAAGTGCTGGTGCTCTCGTGCCTTAAGTAGACTGAAATAATGCAATGTGCTATAGACCAATAAATAAATAGAACAATATTGCACGAGAAGAATATATCACATGAAAAATGAAAAAGGCATAATCGCCAGAATCTTCGTGTTGCTACAAGTGCAAAAAATGAAAGTTCAGTGTGGATAATCCAGTGAGTAGACAAAAAACTTGCTAGTGTCCAAAAAAATTATATCAAGTGTCCAAAACAAAAACAAAGTGCAACTCAGGGCAAATCTTATCAATGGTGCACAAAAAGAAAGTGCTCAAACTCAGCAATATATAACAGTGAGGTGATGCTATGCAGACAAAACACTCTGTGTCCTCTTCATGCAGCATGCGCTAGTGTAGGTAATGGCCCCTTACCTAGCGGTGCTAGGTCAACCGCATGTATGTTGTATAATCGCAAGGTCCTGGGTCTCTACTGCGTCCCTGTGTTCCCACTGGCCGACTCTACAGGATCCTAATTGCTGGCTGGATGTATCTAGTTATGGTCCTGGACTAGTGCGGTTCCTAGCTTCTCCACATCTCATCTCAAGTATATAAAACATAGGACAAGGTACCCAGATAGTGAAGTATGTATTGTAAGGGTCACTTTATTCATATACGCATAGGAAAGAGTACTCACATTGAGCAGTTAGTATCACAGCGTTGTATCCAACGAGCGGCGAGCTCGTAATGCATTCAGCAGAGAAGAAAACAAAACAAGCCTATTCCGTCCCTACGCGTGACGTCACCGATCACGTGACTTCTTCAGGAGAAGTCACGTGATCGGTGACGTCACGCGTAGGGACGGAATAGGCTTGTTTCGTTTTCTTCTCTGCTGAATGCATTACGAGCTCGCCGCTCGTTGGATACAACGCTGTGATACTAACTGCTCAATGTGAGTACTCTTTCCTATGTGTATATGAATAAAGTGACCCTTACAATACATACTTCACTATCTGGGTACCTTGTCCTATGTTTTATATACTTGAGATGAGATGTGGAGAAGCTAGGAACCGCACTAGTCCAGGACCATAACTAGATACATCCAGCCAGCAATTAGGATCCTGTAGAGTCGGCAAGCGGGAACACAGGGACGCAGTAGAGACCCAGGACCTTGCGATTATACAACATACATGCGGTTGACCTAGCACCGCTAGGTAAGGGGCCATTACCTACACTAGCGCATGCTGCATGAAGAGGACACAGAGTGTTTTGTCTGCATAGCATCACCTCACTGTTATATATTGCTGAGTTTGAGCACTTTCTTTTTGTGCACCATTGATAAGATTTGCCCTGAGTTGCACTTTGTTTTTGTTTTGGACACTTGATATAATTTTTTTGGACACTAGCAAGTTTTTTGTCTACTCACTGGATTATCCACACTGAACTTTCATTTTTTGCACTTGTAGCAACACGAAGATTCTGGCGATTATGCCTTTTTCATTTTTCATGTGATATATTCTTCTCGTGCAATATTGTTCTATTTATTTATTGGTCTATAGCACATTGCATTATTTCAGTCTACTTAAGGCACGAGAGCACCAGCACTTTAACATATTGGACATCACTGGACTGAATGAATTTTAGTCAATGTTTTATTGTTTATATTTATCACTTGTGTGGACCATTTTATATATATTGTTTATACTTCTATCACTAACCACCCCTCCCCCCAATTTCTTGATACCACCTTCACCTATGCGTTTTATATACTCCAACTCATGCGATTTTATATGTGTATGTATTCTATTATACTGAGGCCTTCGATCCCACAATTAATGAGTATAGACCCTCTGGTTAGCGCAGCACCCCTCCCTTTCTCTTATTAATTCATTACGTTCCATTCCGTTTTTTCGGATCATTCATAACTTCGGATAAATTTGTATGTGTTACGTTCACTAACAGCCAAATTTGAAAGGAAATTACAATACCTATAATTTAAAAGTTACTAGTAATTACTAATAGTTAAGTTAGTATTAGTTAAAGCGGTTGTATACCCGCGTTTTTTTTTTCCTATACCTGCAAGGGAAAAGGCCTAATGAGCTAGTATGCACCGCATACTAGCTCATTATGAGATACTTACCTTAGAATGAGGCGCCGGCATCTCATCCTGTCCACGCCGAGGGAGCTGACATCTCCCCTCGGCGTGTCTTCCGGGTATCGCGGCTCCGGCGCTGTGAGTGGCTGGAGCCGCGATGACGTCACTCCCGCGCGTGCGCGCGGGAGACTTCAGTCCGGCAAGCTCCGGAGTTTGCCGGGCTGTCAGCCGAGAATCCCCTGTGCGCATGCGCCGCTGCATTCAGCCGCTCATTGCGAGGGGAATATCTCCTAAACCGTACAGGCTTAGGAGATATTTTTTTTACCTACAGGTAAGCCTTATTATAGGCTTACCTGTAGGTAAAAGTTAACAAAAAAGGTATACAACCACTTTAACTATTATTTCAGATTTCCGAATTTTCGAATTTACAAATTTACGAATTCACTAATTTACTAATGTACGAATGTACGAATGTCCAATTTTATCGAATTTACGAATATTCGGAAAAAATTCGCTAAAAGGGTTTTCGTTAATTCGGATATTCCCGAATTAACGAATTTTTCGAAATTCGTTAAAAAACTAATTCGGAACGAAACGAATTGCACATGCCTAATTTTTTTCCATCCAAGCAGAGGGCTCCAAAAACATAAAAGCTCTCCTTTCTTCAGGGACCTACCTACAGAGAGGGGTGAGCTGGGGTCTGTGACATGATCATGCATCAAGCAGTCAATAGATAGATACAGTGGGTATAGAAAAGAATCACCCCCCCCCCCTTAAAATAGTCACATTTTGTTGCTTTGCAGCTTGAAATGAAGACAGACACAGTTTTTGTTTAATCCAGCTGTATTTACAAGTTAAAGATATAACCAGTGGCTGCTGGTGCTAAACTTGTTTTTGGGGGGGCGGCAAACAAACCCCCCCCCCAGGTGCACACTTACCCCTCCATGGCACAGTCCCCCCGCACTCACCCCTCCATGGCACAGTCCCCTCAGGTCTGCACCCCCCCCCCCAGGCACTGACCCCCTCCCCCCATGGCATGGTCCTCCCACACTCACCCTAGGGTGACCACATTTCCAAACTGCCATTCAGAGACCTTCTTCATTGCATGAATCTATCCATGGCCGCCGCTGCCACCCTCTATTCAGGCGCCTGGCCCCTTTTCGGGCGCCTGGCGCCTGAATTACAGTGGTGGGGGGTGTTTTTGAAGCACCTGATTAGAGCCATAGGCTCTAATAGGTGCAAAAAAAAGTGACCTGCGAGCGCCATACTTGGCGCTCGCAGTTCACCCAGGTGTGTTAGATCAGCGAATGAATATTCGGTTTCCTAACACTGAACCGCCTCTCCACCAATCAGGTGCTCGGGTCTATTACCCATCACCTGATTGGCTGAAATGACAGGCGCTGTGATTGGACGCCTATCAGACGTCCAATCGCCTATAGGAGAGGACGGGAGGAGAGGACAGGAGAAGACATGGAGGAGCATGTCACCCGCAGCCATCACCCGCTGCCCCACCGAGACAGGGTAAGGGGGGTCACAGTGGCAGCATTCGATGGGCACAGTGGCAGCATTTGATGGCACAGTGGGAGCATTTGATGGCACAGTGGCAGCGTTTGATGGGCACAGTGGCAGCATTTGATGGGCACAGTGGCAGCATTCGATGGCCACAGTGGCAGCATTTGATGGCACAGTGGGAGCATTTGATGGCACAGTGGCAGCGTTTGATGGGCACAGTGGCTGCGTTTGATGGGCACAGTGGCTGCGTTTGATGGGCACAGTGGCTGTGTTTGATGGGCACAGTGGCGGCAATTGATGGGCACAGTGGCGGCGTTTAATGGAACAGTGGCTGCGTTTGATGGGCACAGCGGCTGCGTTTTATCAGCACAGTGGTGGTAATTGATGGGCACAGTGGCGGCATTTGATGAGCACAGTGGCTGCTATTAATGGCACAGTGGCTGCGTTTGATGGGCACAGTGAGGCTGCAATTGATGGGTTTTGTTTCAGAATTTTTCAGTTTGCTCCCCCCCCCCCAAAAAAATTTGAGCACCAGCCGCCACTGGTCTCTTCTCCCCTGTCTGTACCATGTGATAAAATTGACCAATCACAGCTAGCAACACAGTTGTACACATTGTATGGCATAAAAGGAAGCCATCCATTGTGTACAACTGTCACAATGAGCCAGTACACTGATCAGTCATCGGCCGTATTCCCTGGACATGACCAGTGACAGATTGTGACAGATCGTTCCTCTGCAGGGCCCCATGAACTCCATGCCCAAGAGGGTTAAGGCAGTGCTGGAAAATAATGGTGGCCACACAAAATGTTGACACTTTGGGCCCAATTTGGACATTTTCACTTAGGGGTGTACTCACATTTGTTGCCAGCGGTTTAGACATTAATGGCCGTGTGTTGAGTTATTTTGAGGGGACAGCAAATTTACACTGTTATACAAGCTGTACACTCACTACTTTACATTGTAGCAAAGTGTCATTTCTTCAGTGTTGTCACATGAAAAGATAGAATAAAATATTTACAAAAATGTGAGGGGTGTACTCACTTTTGTGAGATACTGTATATATACTGTATCTCTAAACACTGCAGAATTCATCATCTGCTTCTGTCACCATCAATAAACACCAATGACCCATTGCCACTGGAAGCCATGCATGCCCATGCCATCACACTGCCTCCACCATGTTTTACAGATGACGTTGTGTGCTTTGGATCATGATCTGTTCCAAACCTTCTGCACACTTTTTTTTTTTACCACCATTCTGGTACAGATTAATCTTAGTTTCATCCGTCCAAAGAATGCTTTTCCAGAACTGGTCTGGCTTTTTTAGATGTTTTTTGCCAAAGTCTAATCTGGCTTTTCTATTCTTTAGGCTTATGAATGGTTTGCACCTTGTGGTGAACCCTCTGTATTTACTTTCGTGAAGTCTTCTCTTGATTGTAGACTTTGAAAATGATACGCCCACCTCCTGGAGAGTGTCCTTCATTTGTCTGGACGTTGTGAATGGGTTTTTCTTTACCATAGAGAGGATACTGCAATCCTCCACCACTGTTGTCTTCCGTGGATGTCCAGGCCTTTTTATTTTGCTGAGCTCACCAGTGCGTTCTTCTTTCCTCAGAATGTACCAAACTGTTGATTTGGCCACTCTTAATGTTGCTGCTATCTCTCTGATGGAATTGTTTCTTTTTTGAAGCTTTACAATGGCCTGTTTTACATGGAAAGCTCCTTTAAACCCCTGATGTAGGTTCACAGCAATAGATTCCAAATGCAAATACCACACTTAAAATCAACTCGAGACCCTTTACCTGCTTAATTGATGAAGAAATAACAAGGGAGTAGCCCACACCTGACCATGAAACAGCTTTTGATTTAATTGTCCAAATACTTTTGGTTCCTTGAAGAAGGGGGGGGGGGGGGGGTGGCTATTCTTAAGATCTGTAATTCCTAAACCCTTCCTCCGATTTGGATGTACATACCTTCAAATTAAACCTGAGAGTGTGCACTTTCAGCCCATATCAATATATAACTATAGCTTGAATATGTTTTGGTAAATACCTGAAAAAATTAAAATTGTGCCTGTGTCCAAATATACAGTGGGGACGGAAAGTATTCAGACCCCCTTACATTTTTCACTCTTTGTTATATTGCAGCCATTTGCTAAAATAATTTAAGTTAATTTTTTTCCTCATTAATGTACACACAGCTCCCCATATTGACAGAAAAACACAGAATTGTTGACATTTTTGCAGATTTATTAAAAAAGAAAAACTGAAATATCACATGGACCTAAGTATTCAGACCCTTTGCTCAGTATTTAGTAGAAGCTCCTTTTGATCTAATACAGCCATGAGTCTTTTTGGGAAAGATGCAACAAGTTTTTCACACCTGGATTTGGGGATCCTCTGCCATTCCTCCTTGCAGATCCTCTCCAGTTCTGTCAGGTTGGATGGTAAACGTTGGTGGGTCATTGTCTTGTTGGAAGGTAAACCTTCAGCCCAGTCTGAGGTCCTGAGCACTCTGGAGAAGGTCTTCGTCCAGGATATCCCTGTACTTGGCCGCATTCATCTTTCCCTCGATTGCAACCAGTCGTCCTGTCCCTGCAGCTGAAAAACACCCCCACAGCACAGCATGATGCTGCCACCACCATGCTTCACTGTTGGGATTGTATTGGACAGGTGATGAGCAGTGCCTGGTTTTCTCCACACATACTGCTTAGAATTAAGGCCAAAAAGTTCTATCTTGGTCTCATCAGACCAGAGAATCTTTTTTCTCACCATCTAGGAGTGCTTCAAGTTTTTTTTAGCAAACTCCATGCGGGCTTTCATGTGTCTTGCACTGAGGAGAGGATTTCTATGGACCACTCTGCCATAAAGCTACGACTGGTGGAGGGCTGGAGTGATGGTTGACTTTCTACAACTTTCTCCCATCTCTGGACTGCATCTCTGGAGCTCAGCCACAGTGATCTTTGGGTTCTTCTTTACCTCTCTCACCAAGGCTCTTCTCCCCCGATAGCTCAGTTTGGCCGGACGGCCAGCTCTAGGAAGGGTTCTGGTCATCCCAAACTTCTTCCATTTAAGGATTATGGAGGCCACTGTGCTCTTAGGAACCTTAAGTGCAGCAGAAATTTTTTTGTAACCTTGGACAGATCTGTGCCTTGCCACAATTCTGTCTCTGAGCTCTTCATGCAGTTCCTTTGACCTCATGATTCTCATTTGCTCTGACATGCACTGTGAGCTGTAAGGTCTTATATAGACAGATGTGTGGCTTTCCTAATCAAGTCCAATCAGTATAATCAAACACAGCTGGACTCAAATGAAGGTGTGGAACCATCTCAAGGATGATCAGAAGAAATGGACAGCACCTGAGTTAAATATATGAGTATCACAGCAAAGGGTCTGAATACTTAGGACCATGTGATATTTCAGTTTTTCTTTTTTAATAAATCTGCAAAAATGTCAACAATTCTGTGTTTTTCTGTCTATATGGGGTGCTGTGTGTACATTAATGAGGAAAAAAATGAACTTAAATGATTTTAGCAAATGGCTGCAATATAACAAAGAGTGAAAGATTTAAGGGGGTCTGAATACTTTCAGTCCCCACTGTATATATATATATATATATATATATATATATATATATATATATATATATATATATATCTGTGTCTTCATCTCGTGTTCTCTGGTAAATTACTCTGTGATGTTGCTGAATGTCACGGGGACCTGTTGTCACTCTGTCACTCTCCCCATAGATCTAACTAGCTGACTTCTCCCTCTAAAAATACATTTCTGTCGGGAGGAATTTACTGTATGGATGAGCCCCGGGCCCCGCACTGTGATTACTGGGGGCCCGCAGTGTGTGCTGTTTACAGTGACAGATTAATGGAGGTGTCAGAGATAATAACACAGGGCAACTATAAACTGATTGGTTGCTACAGACAAAAAAAAACAATTTACTTTCCTTGTGTGTGAAGAATTTAACTGGTTCACGACCGGCCCACGCCGATATACGCCAGCAGAATGGCAAGGGTGCGCAAAACCACGTGCGCCCCCGCCGTGCCTGCGGCGATCGGATTAGTTGCAGAACCGATGAGTCTTCAAGTCCAGGCCAATGATTTCTGACCTGGACCTGCTGATTTGTTCTGACCAATGAAATGCTTCCCCTGCCTGTAAGTGTAAACACAGGCAGGGGAAGTGATGTCATCTCCCCTCGTGGAATTTTTTTCGGTTCCAGAGAGAGGAGAGAGGACATCTAAAAGTGAGTTTCACCAACACTACACTTACACAGTACACGTAGGTACACTTGTCACCCCCCCCCCCCCGATCGCCCCCCACCCCCACCCCCCCAGTTAACCCCTTCACTCCCTGTCACTGTGTCACCAACTGCAGTTTTCAGATTTTCCCTGATCACTGCATTGGTCTCAAATTGTAAAAAGCGCTCTGGTCACGAAGGGGGTAAAATCTTCCGGGCTGAAGTGGTTAATGTGTATATATATAATCCCAACCACTAAAATCCTCATAGAAGCTTTAACAGATCAAAGTCATTTTAAAAATCATCTTCAGTAGTTTGAAATCTTCCACATTCATTAACCACTTGCCTGCCGGGCACTTTCATCCCCTTCCTGCCCAGGCCAATTTTCAGCTTTCAGCGCTGTCACACTTTGAATTGCGCGGTCGTGCAACGCTGTACCCATATGAAATTTTTATCATTTTTTTTTCACACAAATAGAGCTTTCTTTGGTGGTATTTATTCACTACTGGGGTTTTTATTTTTTTGCTAAACAAACGAATAAAGACCGAAAATATTGGGGAAAAAAAAACGTTCTCATAGTTTGTTATAAAAATTTGCAGACAGGTGATTTTTCTCCTTCATTGATATGTGCTTATGAGGCTGCACGGATGGGCACTGATAGGTGGCACTGATGGGCACTGATGAGAAGGTACTGATGGGCACTGATGAGTCGGTACTGATGGGCATTGATGGGCACCGATAGGCTGCATTGGTGGGCACTGATGAGGCAGCACTGATGGCCATTGATGGACACTGATAGGCTGCACTGATGGGCGCTGATGAGGAGGCACTAATGGGCATTCATGGGCAATAATAGGCTGTACTGATGGGCACTGATGAGGCACTGATGGGCACTGATAGGCATCACTGATGGGCAATAATAGCTGGCACTGATGGGCACTGTGAGGTGGCACTGATGGGCACTGGTAGGTGGCACAGATGGGCACTGGTAGGTGGCACTGATGGGCATTGATGGGCACCGACTGCACTTATAATTTGGACACTGATAATCAGTACCCTCATTATCAGTGTACATGTCCCTTTTAGAGAAGCAGGTTATCGGCTCTCTTCTCTCCTCAAGTTGTCAGCACAGGGAAAGGAGTGCCGATAACCGGTTTCTGTTGACATCTGTGATCAGCTGTGATTTGACACAGCTGATCACAAGTTAAAGAGCCAATGATTGGCTCTTTACATTAATATGTGATCAGCCGTATCCTCCAGACACTGCAATCACAGAGAACGCCGCTCACGCCCTGCAGCAGGTGCTATCACAGGACGCCGTCAAATGACCACATCCCAGAACTAAACGACCACGCTGGAGCCGCCATTTGGCTATAGCACGGTCGGCGAGTGGTTAAAGTCATAGCTGGTGATCCTGCCATAAAGGTCCTTGTTCAGGCACTTCCTGTTATAGGGTGACAACACTTTGTCTCTGTCTCCTAGCTCTACTCCTGCGTTGCCACCTTGTCATTCTTTTCCCATGGGGACTGCAAGTGGCCGTTTAATAAATACATTATGCAGGCACGGGCTACTGTTGTCACCGTTAGGAAACCCCCTTTCTCAGGAGTGCATGTTGACAGGAATAGGCTTCATAAAGAATGCAAGAGATCAGCAGCAGAACTGATTGAGGACATCTTACCACTGGGACGCTTTCTCCACCCTATCCAAAACTAAAGCTTTCAACCCAAAAATCTGAGGACATCTAGTGGTAAAAAGATAGTACTGCAGGGGGCAGCTCTGGATTAAAGGGGTGCATTGAAGCCTGAGCTGCTTTGTTGTCTTACACAAGCTCCATGTTTGTCTTTATGGTATGACCAGGGCTTTGAAAACACCAAATACAGCATGCAGGGAGATGTTCTCAACATGCAGGTTAAGTTAACAGGCTTTTAATACAGCATACATACCGCACGTCATGAAATATAACCAAAGTGCACTATCTCCATGACGATCACAATATTACCTCTGTTGTCTGTAAATGACCTCTTATCTCCTGCTCGGAGATCGTAGGTTTATCAATGCGGTTCATCCAGGTTTATTATCTGAAGAGCAGAGTTGCTTCAATGTACATTAATATAATCATACCATAACAAGATAAAAATGTGATGTGTCTGTGTGCCGGCACTTTGGGCATTATTAACTAAATAAAACTCTACAGTATTAGCAGTGTTCTGTTTCAAATGCTACTTTATGCTGCTGACTTGGCACCATCCACAAGCAGCTTAACTCCTCAATATGACACAGAAGTTGAATACAACACAATTTTACTTAGCCAATTGCAGTATAGCCACTTACAGTAAGGACCGAGCCTCTTTCTGAGATTTGTTGTTTACAAGTTAAAAACGGTTTTGTTTTTTTTTTGCTAGAAAATTACTTAGAACCCCCAAACATTATACATTTTTCTTCTAACACCCTAGAGAATAAAATGGCGGTTGTTGCAATACTTTCTGTCACACCGTATTTGTGCAGCGGTTTTACAAGCGCACTTTTTTTGGAAAAAATACACTTTTTTGAATTAAAAAATAAGACAACAGTAAAGCAAGCCCAATTTTTTTTATATTGTGAAAAATAATGTTACATCGAGTAAATTGATACCCAAAATGTCACGCTTCAAAATTGCACCCGCTTGTAGAATGGCGACAAACTTTTACCCTTAAAAATCTCCATAAAAAATTCTACAGGTTGCATGTTTTGAATTACAGAGGAGGTCTAGGGCTAGAATTATTGCTCCCGCTCTACCGATCGCGGTGATACCTCACATGTGTGGTTTGAACACCATTTTCATATGCGGGTGCTGCTCACGTATGCGTTCGCACGCGAGCTCATTGGGACGGGGCACGTTTTTTTTATTCTTATTTATTTTACCTTTTATTTTTTATTTTTACACTGTTCTTTATATTAAAAAAATGTGTCACTTTTATTCCTATTACAAGGAATGTAAACATCCCTTGTAATAGAAAACAAGCATAACAGAACCTCTTAAATATGAGATCTGTGATCAAAAAGCCCTCAGATCTCATATTTACACTAAAATGCAATAAAACATTTTTTAAAAATTTGTCATTTAAAATAATACAAACAAAAATGGCCCTTTAAGAGCTATGGGCGGAAGTGACGTCTTCCCCTCACTCGTCTCCATGTCACACAAGAGAAAAGATCCAATCACCTCCGCCACAGGAGCCGCAGCCGCCGCTTCCCGCCACTACAGAAGAGGAGGAGGAGGAGAGCCCTGTCACTCCAAGAGAGGAGCAGAGCCCCACCACATGAGCAGTAAGTGCCGCTGGACCGGCCGCGCGCTGGGGGGGTTAGGGAAGTGACAGCTGTGGGACGCGCCTGGCTGCATTTGATGGGCACAAGTGGCTGCATATACTGGGCACAAGGGGCTGCATTTGAAGGGCACAAGTGGCTGCATTTGACGGGCACAAGTGTCTGCATTTGATGGGCACAAGTGGCTGCATATGATGGGCACAAGTAGCTACAAATGACAGGCATAAGTGGCTGCATTTGACGGGCACAAGTAGCTGGATTTGACTGGCAGCAATTGCTGCATATGATGGGCACAAGTGGCTGCATTTGATTGGCACAAGTGGCTGCATATGATGGGCACAAGTGGCTGCATATGATGGGCACAAGTGGCTGCATATGATGGGCACAAGTGGCTGCATTTGACTGGCACCAATTGCTGTATTTGATGGGCACAAGTGGCTGCATTTGATGGGGCACAGTGGCTGCATATGATGCGCACAAGTGGCTGCGTATGATGGGCACAGTGGCTGCATTTGATGGGCACAGTGAGGCTGCAGTTGAGTATTTTTCAGTGTGTTTGCACTCCCCCAAAAATTTTGAGCACCAGCAGCCAGTGCTCTGCAGCCTCAGCTGCACTGGACAGTGAATGAATGGGAGGCGCTCCAAGGCTTTCCGTTCATTCACAAACTGAAGCATAGTAAACACAATTTACTATTCTTCAGTGATGAATGAGCACGGTGAGTGATCGGTACCAATCGCCCACTGTGTTTATTCAGAAAAGGAAGGGGCTGGTAAATAGGACATATTTACGGTCCCCTTCCTTGCTCTCCACCCTGAAATATCCCCCTGTATGCATTCAGCAGCTGTTGGTGGGAGAAGATAGGAGGGAAGCCGGCAACACTGCCAGAGAGGGGGGCACACAAGGAGGTCCAGACAGCAGCTGGGTGGGGGCACAGATACCAATCCCCCTGTAGTGCAGCTGGATGGAGAAAAAGTAGGAGAAGCCAGCAGAATTTACAAGGGAAATGTACAGTTTTACTAACACATGTCAAAATCGCAAAACTCTGTTCAGGCGTTAGGATTTGTTTTCTCTTCCGTCATGCAGGGGTTAACATGTAAACTTTAAAAAAAAAAATTCCAGTCTTTAGTCATTTTATGCAAATCAGTGTTTAAAACAATTGCAAACATGGAAGTTGGAGATGACTTTTCTAAACCCTTGCTTCCTGCAATAATGTTACTTTTTCTAAAACAAAAACATTAATTAAAAAGGTGTGAAGTGTTCTTAATGTACTCCTAAAGAATGTTTTATTTATAGCGGCTTCTCAGGATAATCTCTGTCATTTCGGCGCCATTGTTCGATTATTCGCGTTAATTAACTTCTTATCACATGTCACGGATCCAGCTGCGACCTTACGTCAAAGTCATGTTTGAGTGGCTCAGGAAACGCTGGTGGCAACGCGGAATAATTCCACTGCGTGAGCGGGTTCAAAGGGGAGAATGTAATCTGTGTGAAATAGGGTTTGGTTTTTTTTTATGTTTTTTCCGTAGATGTGTGGCTGAACATGCGGACTCGCTTTTCAGGAACCAAACGCTTTCCTGCTAGGAATGCTAGGTGTCTGGTCACCATGACTTTCGCCCTGTCATTGATCCAGAACAGATAGGTTAATAAGGAGTTCTGCCTTCAGTGGTGAGGGCCCCCTTGTGGCAGTCAGTGGTGAGCTCCACCCTTTCACTGGATGTCAGTTTCCCTCTTTTGTTGGTGGTCTGTGGTATGTTCCCCCATTTATTGGAGATCAGTGGTGAGTACCCCCTTTCATTTGCACCAATGGCGTCACTAGGGGGGGGCAGAGGGGGCCCTGACCCCCCCCCCCCAACATTATGCTGTGCCCCCCCAATTAAAAAAAAATGTATTTATTTTTTTTTTTACAAAAAGGCAATGTCTGAGAGGGAGAGCGTCCCCAGTCAGCTCCTGCGGGTGATTCCTCCCCCCTCCCTCTGCTCGCTAACACTGCATAATGCGAGCGCTCACACTACCACGGCTGCCGAATCTGCTCCTTCCTCTGCATCCTCACTGGCAGGGAGAAGAGCGAGTTGCGGGAAGGACTCCACCAGGACTCTCAGTTACTGGAAAAACAGACTGATTTCTTCCATCCTTAGGACAGGAGAACCAGCCTGTAAATTCCAAGAGATGCCAGACCAGCGCTGTCAATAGCAGGGGCAGGACAGCAAGAGGAGGCTGGGGAACCCCACAGTGGCAGAACACCAGGGTCCAGTGGCAAGACAACCTTTTGCAACCCTGATAGTTCTCCCACTGCTTTGGACCCTTATACTTTCTTGGTATGCTGGTGACATATATCTCTTGTTTTCTGCCACCCTGGGGGGGGGGCAATACAGTAGGAATGGAGCTCACTGCAGAACATGTGAAAGGGCCATTGTGGGATCGTAGTAAAGGGCCCCAGAGTATATATATATATATATATATATATATAATTACATTTTATAGTTGCCCCCCTACTTTTGTCCCTATCCCCCCATGTGCCCCCCTAAATATGAAAGCTGGAGACGCCAGTGATTGGCACCCAGTGGTGAGTGCCCCCTTTCATTGGCCGCCAGTGGTGAGGGCCCCTTTTGGTGGTGCTCAGTAGTGAGTGTCCCCTTTTGGTGGCAGTCAGTGGTGAGCTCCAACCTTTCTCTGGATGTCAGTTTCCCTCTTTCCTTGGTGGTCCGTGGTATGTTCCCCCATTTATTGGAGAGCAGTGGTGAGTACCCCCTTTCATTGGCCATCAGTGGTGAGGGACCCCTTTTGTTGGCGCTCAGTAGTGAGTGTCCCCTTTTGGTGGCGGTCAGTAGTGAGCTCCTCCATTTCAATGGATGTCAGTTTCCCTCTTTCATTGGTGGTCAGTGGTATATTCCCCTTTTTTTGGAGATCAGTGGTGAGTACCTCCTTTCATTGGTGCCCAGTGGTGAGTGCCCCCTTTCATCGGCCGTCAGTGGTAAGGGCCCCCTTTTTTTGGAGATCAGTGGTGAGTATCCCCTTTCATTGGTGCCCAGTGGTGAGGGCCCCCATTTGTTAGTGGTCAGTGATATGTTGCCTCTTTTTCTAAGCCTTCAGTTCCCCTCTTTCACTGGCACCAAGTGGTGAGTATACCTTTTCTCTGGTGGTCAGTGGTGGGGACCCCCTTTTGGTGATGGTCAGTGATGAGTTCCCTCTTTTTCTTGGCTTTCAGCTGCCCTTTTTAACTGGCAGTCAATAGGGTGTGTCCTCTTTTACTGGAGATCAGTGGGCAGTGTGCCATTTTATTGCACCCAGTGGTGAGTGTCCCCTTTTGCTGATGGTCAGTGGTAAGAGCCTCCAGTGCCGGGACAAGGCCATCTGGTGCCCAGTGCGAAGATGGCAAACTGTGCCCCCCCCCCCAGTATAAAGAAAGAGTAAGTGTCCTTTCAAAACCAGAAAACACTTAAAACAATACAATAATACAACAATAAAATACTGTAGTTTCGTCGCAGTATATGTACTGCGTCTGCGGCGGGTGAGCAAATGGTTAAAATGTAAGTTCACCTTAAGTTCACCTTTCACGACAGGTCACCGGCAGCTCTCTATGGTCAGAGCAGCTCGGGGCACAGGAAGTAAACATTAGGGGGACACACACTGCCTGGCGCCCCCCTTCCTACAAAAAATTGCTCCGCCCAGGGCATCCGCCCCTTCCTCCCACCCCTTCTACTGGCCCTGAAAGCCTCCTTTTGTTGGTGGTCAGTCATGAGTTCCCTCTTTTTCTTAGCTACCAGCTCCCCTGTTTCATTGGCGGTCAGCGGTGAGTGTCCCCTCTTATTGGAGATCAGTGCTTAGCAACCCCTTTCATTTCCACCTAGTGGTGAGTGCCACCTTTCGTTGGTGGTCGTCAGTTATGAGGGCCCTCTTTTGCTGGTGGACAGTGATATGTTCTCTCTCTTTTTCATGGCTATCAATTCTCCTCAGTGGTCAGCGATGATGACCCCCTTCATCGTCGATCAGTTGAGAGTGTCCACTTTCATTGTCACCCAGTGGTGAGTGAGCCCTTTTTCTGGTAGTCGGTGATGATTTCCCTCTTTTTCTTGGCTATCAGTTCCCTTTTTTTTATTGGTGGTCAGTGCGCACTGCCCCCTTTTTTTGGTGATCTGTAGTGAGTATCTCCTATCTTTAATTGTCATTGGTGATTATGCTGAGTGCCCCTTTAGTTACTGGCCATTGTTGGGTGTACCATTTCATTGGTGATCAATTGAGAGTCCCCCCTTTTGTTTGTGGCCAACATTGAGTGCCCCCAATCTTTAGTGGTCAGAGGTGAGTGCCCCCTTTCATTATTGGCCAGTGGTGAGTGCCCCCTTTTTTTTGTGGCCAGCAGTGCGCGTCCCCAATCTTTATTGGCCATTGGTGAGTACACCCTTTTTATTGCTGGCAGTTGGTGAGTGCAACCTTTCATTGGCAGTCAGCGGAGTATTTCCATTTATTGATGCTCAGTGATGAGTGCCCCCTTTCATTGTTGGCCAATGGCCAGCAGTGAGTGCCCCCAATCTTTAGTGGCCAGTGGTGAGTACACCCTATTATTGGTGGCAATTGGTGAGTGCATCCTTTCATTGGCAGTCAGTGGTGAGTGTTCACTTTTATTGGCGATCAGTGGTGAGTGTCCCTTTCATTATTGCCAAATATTGAGTGCCCCCTTTTGCTGGCGAAGGCACAATTATGTTGGTGGTCAGGGTTGAGTGCACCCTTTCATTGGCGAGTGCCCCCTTTAATTGTTGGCCAGTGTTGAGTTCACTCTTTCATTGGCAGTCAGTGGCGGGTATCCATTTTTATTGGTGATCAGTGTTGATCGTACCCTTTAAATGGGGATCAGTGGACAGTGCCTCCTTTTCTTTGGTGGTCTGTAATGAGTGAGTGCCCCTTTAGTTACTGGCCATTGTTGGGTGCACTTTTTCATTGGTGATCAATGGAGAGTGCCCCCTTTTGTTTGTGGCCAGCCGTGAGTGTCCCTAATCTTTAGTGGCCAACGATGAGTACACCCATTCATTGCTGGCAAATGATAAGTGCACCCTATCATTGGAAGTCAGCAGAAAGTATTCTCTTTTATTGACAATCAGTGGTGAGTGCCCCCTTTCATTGTTGGCCAGCAGTGAGTGCCCCCAATCTTTTGTGGCCAATGGTGGGTACACACTTTCGTTGGTGGCAATTGGTGAATGCACCCTTTTATTGGCAGTCAGTGGTGAGTGTTTCCTTTTATTGGTGATTAGTGGCCCCTTTCATTATTGCCAAATGTTGAGTGCCTCCTTTTGCCGGTGAAGACACTCTTCTGTTGGTGGTCAGTGTTGAGTGCCCCCTTTCATTTTTGGCCAGTGTTGAGTTCACCCTTTCATTGGCCGTCAGTGGTGAGGATCCATTTTCATTGGCGATCAGTGTTGATTGTACCCTTAAATTGGCGATCAGTGGACAATGCCCCTTTTTCTTTGGTGGTCTGTAGTGAGCGCCCTCTATCTTTAAAGGTCACTGGTGAGTGCCCCTTTCGCTGTTGGCCACTGGTGAGTGCGCCCTTTCATAACAATCAGTGGTGAGTGCCACCATTCATTGACAGTCAGTTGACAGTGCCTCCTTTTTATGGTGGTCTGTAGTGAATGCCCCCTATCTTTTATGGACTTGGAGGAAGGGTCAGCGGTAGGGGAACCGTAAAAGCTGGCGATCGGCTTCCAATGCAGACTGAGAATTGATGAGATGCGTAACAAAGCTTCAGTCAATGTCTGGCCGCCTTGCTGGAGTTGCACCTGCCATTCTGAAAGTGAGCTACCAACTCGGTTCTTTAATGGACACTTCACAGACTCTCTCTGCCCCCGGCATTGTTGACTTATGACAATCTATACCTGACATTTCCATATAAACAATGCCATTTGCCATCTTATCAAAGACATTTTTATTCTCTCTCTCCACAGATGGGGCCGTTTCATAGAATCCAGACTGTTCGAGTGGAGGGAGGGTGAGCACTCATCCGCCACTTCATTCAGTGCCGAGATAACGGTTAATGCATTTTCATCTGGCGGTACACAACTCCTAATGCTTTCATTAGAGCGGAGAAGATGCCGTTTGTTGCTGCAGGACTGGAAAAAAAAAATAGATTTTTTATTTGGTTGAGATTTTACTAGTACTAGAAGATAATTTCATGCTTTATGCAATATCTGAATTTAATTTCCTATAGACAGACAAATCCTTTCAGTCCTTCAAAGGAGAACGTATTAGTGTCCAAACTCTGAACGGGAAAGCAAAGTTAAGAAGGGCTGAAGGATCCGTCTTCCCGAAAGAGAGTTAAAATAATCTGCCTTCGCTGTCTGGATCAGCTCATAGGATTTGCTCTACTTTTCCTGTAAAAGTAAGGTTTGCAACTTCAAGGTCTGATCAAAAGCTGGTAGGAACTCCATAATTGAATGCAGCCTGGTCCTTCACCATCCACCACACAACATTACCAGCATTCATGATTCAGGGAATGTTTTTGCGAAGAAGAGTCTCCCTCCAATCTTTATTAAATGGTTTGGTTCCCCAGGGGGCAAGGTACATGTAGCATAGCTCCCAACTGTCCCGGATTTCGAGGGACTGTCCCTGATTTGGAACAAAGTCCCGATGTCCCTCTTTGCTCCTCATTTGTCCCTCATTTTGGTCTGATTTATATAGTTGTATATAAAATGCAATTTTTATCTTTCAAAAAGTGTTTCGCCAGCGCTAAACCTTTCATCCAATTTCTAAATTGCTACATTTGTAAATTTCAAAAGCCAATATAAAGGAATAGTAGTTGTAAAAAAAGCACTTGTGGGTTTAACTAATTTTTTTTTTTTTTGTATAATTCTCCTTTAAAGTGGAGTTCCACCCTAAAGTGGAACTTCCGCTCATCGGATTCCCCCCCCCTCCCCCCGGTGTCACAATTGGCACCTTTCAGGGGGGAGGGGGGTGCAGATACCTGTATAATACAGGTATAATATAATACAGGCTATAAAATTTTTTCGACAACAAAATCCGCACACACAAAGTGCCACGCATGCTCAGAATAAAACGAAGAGACGAAAGCTATTGGCTACTGCCCCCGTTTATAGTCCCGACGTACGTGCTTTACGTCACCGCGTTCAGAACGATCGGATTTTCCGACAACTTTGTGCGACCGTGTGCATGCAAGACAAGTTTGAGCCAACATCTGTCGGGAAAAAATCCATGGATTTTGTTGTCGGAATGTCCGATCAATGTCCGACCGTGTGTACGGGGCATAAGACTGGGATGCCATTAAAGTTCATGTGCGTGTAAAGGCAGGCGTCCCAATACTTTTGACAATATAGTGTATCTATCTAGTGTATCTTTTTTTTTTTTTTCACCCAGCCTTGTGATTACGTTGCCAGGGAGCACAATCCGATCGTCAATCACCACTGCTTCACCAGCTCCGCCTTGTCAAAGGCGCACCCCCAACCTGATAATTAAAAAAAATGAAGCATGAGCTCACCCTGCTCTCTCCTCCTGCCAACATTTTTTTTTCCTTTAGCACTTGTGCACTGCAGCACTGGGAACCAAAGTGCTGAGAGGCCACAGCAGGGGCTGTTCTGTGTCAAGGATTTGCATGATTATGTTATCTCTGGTCTGTCCAGTAAGTAGATGGGGACCCTGGGTGATGCCTGAACAAAGATGGCGCTAGTCTTCCGGAGAAATTGTCAGGGGGAGTACTGTGAGCTCTGTGAGAGGTAATAAATATCGCTTCCATCTACGCGCTCCACCAATTTTTTGGTACTTCTGGTGGCCACAGGGCCCCAGGTCCTTTACAATTCTAGCAAGTCCCCCCCTGTTGACACGCGAAAGTGAACTAACACCTTTTCCTGTAAAGCAGCTAAAAGTGTAACGTGATGCACTCACATGTGCATATTAGACCCGGTCTTGTATTACATGGAATCTGGAGAAATAAAACTATAATTATAGGCTGCTGTGCCATCGCACTAATAGCATGCACGCCTTCTCTTTATGCAAACTACTTAATAAACGTATCAGACGCGCGGCCGTCTCCGGCTTTTATGCATTGTAGCAGGTGCTAATGACATCCAGGGAACAAATAACCGCAATTTAATTGCTTGTTGCAAATGTATTTTTTGAAGAGCCGCCGTCCTCTCGTCGGGTCAGACCCTCCGCTGTTTTCCTGAAAAGGTTATTTTTAGTAAAAACGGTTTGAGACCTCCGTATGCGGCAAAATCTGAAAATCTGTCCCCTATGCCTATGAACAAGGCTTTAAACAGCGGTTTTTGGTCATTTTTTTTTTTTTTTTAAGTGCTAAGAGGTTCCAAACTGACTGATTAATTTTTATTTTCATTATCTCTTCCCGCCGGTGTCACAAATACACTATGTTACCAAAAGTATTGGGACGCCTGCCTTTACACGCACATGAACTTTAATGGCATCCCAGTCTTATGCCGCGTACACACGGTCGGACTTTACGGCAGACTTTGCCCGGCGGACTTTACGACGGACTTTCTGAATGAACGGACTTGCCTACACACAATCCACCAAAGTCCGTCGAATTCGTACGTGATGACGTACGACCGGACTAAAACAAGGAAGTTCATAGCCAGTAGCCAATAGCTGCCCTAGCGTGGCTTTTTTGTCCGTCGAACTAGCATACAGACGGCGGACTTTTCGACCAGACTCGATTTCAACATGTTTCAAATCTAAGTCCGTCCAACTTTTGAGTAAACAAAGTCCGCTGGAGCCCACACACATCGAATTGTCCGACGAAATCCCGTCCGCTGGGCAAAGTCTGCCATAAAGTCCGCTCGTGTGTACGCGGCATTAGTCTGTAGGGTTCAATATTGAGTTGGCCCACCCTGAGCAGCTATAACAGCTTCAACTCTTCTGGGAAGGCTGTCCACAAGGTTTAGGAGGGTGTCTATGGGAATGTTTGACCATTCTTTCAGAAGAGCATTTGTGAGATCAGGCACTGATGTTGGCTGAGAAGGCCTGGCTCACAGTCTCCACTCTTATTCATACCAAAGGTGTTTTACCTGGTTGAGGTCAGGACTCTGTACAGGCCAGTGAAGTTCCTCCACCCCAAACTCGCTCAACCATGTCTTTATGGACCTTGCTTTGTGCACTGGTCCATATCATTTGGTGGAGGGGGGATTATGGTGTGGGGTAGTTTTTCGGGGGTTGGGCTTGGCCCCTTAGTTCCAGTGAAGGGAAGTCTTAAGGCGTCAGCATTCCAAAGACATTTTGGACAATTTCATGCTCCCAACTTTGTGGGAACAGTTTAGGGGCGGCCCCTTCCTGTACCAACATGACTGCGCACCAGTGCACAAAGCAAAGTCCATAAAGACATGGATGAGCGAGTTTGAGGTGGAGGAACTTGACTGGCCTTTATGGACCTTGCTTTGTGCACTGGTGAACAGTCATGTTGGAACAGGAAGGGGCCATCCCCAAACTGTTCCCACAAAGTTGGGAGCATGAAATTGCCCAAAATGTCTTGGTATGCTAACGCCTTAAGATCCCTCCAGCAGAGTAATGGGTCGTACACACGGTCGGACTTTTCGGCTACAAAAGTCCGACAGCCTGTCCGACAAACTTTCGACAGACTTTTGGCGGACTTGCGGCGGACCTTCTAACGAACGGACTACATACAATCACACAAAAGTCCGACGGATTTGTACGTGATGACGTACACCGGACTAATATAAGGAAGTTGATAGCCAGTAGCCAATAGCTGCCCTAGCGTGGGTTTTTGTCCGTCGGACTATCATACAGACGAGCGGATTTCTGGGTCCGGCAGAGTTACGACGTAAAGATTTGAAGCATGTTCCACATCTAAAGTCCGTCAGATTTGCGGCTGGAAAAGTCCGCTGAAAGTCCGGGGAAGCCCACACACGATCGGATTGTCCGCCGGACTTGGTCCGTCGGCGGCCGTCTGACTTTTGTAGCCGAAAAGTCCGACCGTGTGTACGCGGCATTACAGGTTACATTCTGGTAATATTCCCAGGCAGCTCCCCCTCAGGACATCTGGTGAGCCCTTTTCATAAAGTATGACCTGTCGGGGCCAGTAACTTAATGGCGAGCTACTGTAAACATGCGTTACTATTCTGTTCTGTGGGCACGCTCAAATTGCATCCCCAGATAAATAAATGCACAAGAGGTAGTGCAAGTCTTTAGAGTTCATGATATGGTAATAATCCAAAAAGGTAAAAAGCCCATCACTGGCACTTGTAAGTACACAAGGGTCTCTGGGCTCCCATCACCCCCCTAAAGGGGTGATCACTCCAGCAGAGTAACAGGTTACATTCTGGCAATATTCCCAGGCAGCTCCCACTCAGGGCATCTGGTGAGCCCTTTTCATTAAGTATGACCTGTAGGGGCCAGTAACTTAATGGCAAGCTACTGTATATATGCGTTACTATGTTGTTTTGTGGGCACACTCAAACAGCATCCCCAGAATAAATAAATGCACAAGAGGTAGTGCAAGTCCTCATGATTTGGTAATAATCCAAAAAGGCAATAAGTCCATCACTGGCACTTGTAAGCCCCATAAGGGTCTCTGGGCTCCAGATGCCACTGGGAATCCCGACTGGGCTCCCATCACCCCCCTTTGGGGGAGATCACTTCAGCAGAGTAACAGGCTATATTTTAGCAGTATTCCCAGTCAGCTCATCCTCAGGGCATCTGGTGAGCCCCTTTTATATGGTATGACCTGTAGGGGACGGTTACTTTGCTAAAAATGGCAGGAAAGACGTTTACCCTTCCAGTTTAATTACCTCCAGCTCACAGGTCAATCCAAGGACACAGTGCAACATCAAGAAAGTGCAACATTTTGCATCTGACTGGCTTAATTAACTTGAGGGCCTGAGCACAGACAAGAAGAACAGGAACAGAGACAGAAAAACACTTTAGCCCTCTTGTAGGCACCTGCCTACAAATACACCTGTGCTTGTTCGTACCTCTTGCTGTAAACCAAGCCTAATAGGTGGCTCCAGCCTCATGAATAAACCACTTATTCATTCTACCCAAGTACCTGTGAGAATGAGCCTATTTCTGACATGCATAGATGGGAACTTATGCCGCGTACACACGAGCGGACATTACGGCGGACTTTGCCCGGCGGACTGGATTTCGTCGGACAATTCGATGTGTGTGGGCTCCAGCGGACTTTGTTTTCTCAAAAGTTGGACGGAATTAGATTTAAAACTTGTTTAAAATTTATCCGTTGAAATCGAGTCCGGTCGAAAAGTCCGCCGTCTGTATGCTAGTTCGACGGACAAAAAGCCACGCTAGGGCAGCTATTGGCTACTGGCTATGAACTTCCTTGTTTTAGTCCGGTCGTACGTCATCACGTACGAATTCGACGGACTTTGGTGGATTGTGTATAGGCAAGTCCGTTCATTCACAAAGTCCGTCGGAAAGTACGTCGAAAAGTCCGCCGGGCAAAGTCCGCCGTAATGTCCGCTCGTGTGTACGCGGCATTAGGCTTACTATTTGGGGATGCAGCATCTGTATGAACACAGCCGCAGGTCCTAATCTGACAGGTGTGCAGGTGCGGGTGAGTGGCCCAAAAAAACACGCTGTCTTTGTTTGGGACTGTACACCTGCACCCACATGCCTGAAGGGGGCCTGTCAGGTAGGATACACAAGGCCCACTGCTTTCCAACAGCAGCCCTGTTCCCAGGGCCATAGTAACAGCATCATGGGCCCCTGGGCAAAGTAATGCACTGGGGCCCCTACAAGCCTGTCCCAATTTTCGCACCTACTCTCAAGAATTAAAGTAAAATTCCTCACTGTTCCCAACATGGCAGCCTCACTGTGCCCAACATCGCAGCCTCACTGTGCCAACATTGCAGCCTCACTGTGCTCAACATTGCAGCCTCACCGTGCCCAACATTGCAGCCCCACTGTGCCCAACATTGCAGCCCCACTGTGCCCAACATCGCAGCCTCACTGTGGCCAACATCGCAGCCTCACTGTGGCCAACATCGCAGCCTCACTGTGCCCAAAATCGCAGTCTCACTGTGCCAACATTGCAGCCTCACTGTGCCCAACATTGCAGCCCCACTGTGCTCAACATTGCAGCCTCACCATGCCCAACATTGCAGCCCCACTGTGCCCAACATTGCAGCCCCACTGTGCCCAACATTGCAGCCCCACTGTGCCCAAAATCGCAGCCTCACTGTGGCCAACATCGCAGCCTCACTGTGCCCAAAATCGCAGTCTCACTGTGCCAACATTGCAGCCTCACTGTGCCCAACATTGCAGCCCCACTGTGCTCAACATTGCAGCCTCACCATGCCCAACATTGCAGCCCCACCGTGCCCAACATTGCAGCCCCACTGTGCCCAACATTGCAGCCCCACTGTGCCCAACATCGCAGCCTCACTGTGGCCAACATCGCAGCCTCACTGTGCCCAAAATCGCAGTCTCACTGTGCCAACATTGCAGCCTCACTGTGCCCAACATTGCAGCCCCACTGTGCTCAACATTGCAGCCTCACCATGCCCAACATTGCAGCCCCACCGTGCCCAACATTGCAGCCCCACTGTGCCCAACATTGCAGCCCCACTGTGCCCAACATCGCAGCCTCACTGTGGCCAACATCGCAGCCTCACTGTGCCCAAAATCGCAGTCTCACTGTGCCAACATTGCAGCCTCACTGTGCCCAACATTGCAGCCCCACTGTGCTCAACATTGCAGCCTCACCATGCCCAACATTGCAGCCCCACTGTGCCCAACATCGCAGCCTCACTGTGCCAACATCGCAGCCTCACTGTGCCAACATTGCAGCCTCACTTTGCCAACATTGCAGCCTCACTGTGCTCAACATTGCAGCCTCACCGTGCCCAACATTGCAGCCCCACTGTGCCCAACATCGCAGCCTCACTGTGGCCAACATCGCAGCCTCACTGTGGCCAACATTGCAGCCTCACTGTGCCAACATTGTAGCGTCACCGTGCCCAACATTGCAGCCTCACCATGCCCAACATTGGAGTCTCACCATGCCCAACATTGCAGCCTCACCATGCCCAACATTGCAGCCTCACCGTGCCCCTTGCACCCTCACTGTGCCCCTTGCAGCCTCACTGTGCCCAACATTGCAGCCTCACCATGCCAATGATCTCTATGGAGATAAATGTCTTTCCAGGAATGCTCGTCTTTCAGCATCCTTGCCCATCCTGCGATGTAACAGAAGGATGAGTCACAGGATAAAAGCAGATGTGAGTATACTGATAAGTGCCGTGTATTGCTGCATTATGGAGCAATTTGAACATCAAGAACAAATTCATCCGACTGAGCAATATCGGGGCTCAACTGGCAATAGAATTCAGCCAAGCTTTCAAAGCAAATCTGTCCATACGCATTTGTAAGACTGTAGCACAGCGGATGCAAATCCCTCCACAGGCATGGAAAAAAAAGTAGACAGATCATCAAGGAGTCCAAAGCTAGTAATCAAAAAAAAAAACTTCCAACTGCAGCTAGCATACATAGACCACCAAGCAATATCTTTAGGTCATCTAACGTGCTTAGAGATTAGGACTTCTGCAGCACTCGGAAGCTTGGTTTGAATCCCATTGAATCTCATTATCTGCAACTAATGCACTTGCATTAGTTGTTCCCCTCCCCAATACTCCATAGACATGCTGTTAGGTTAATTTACTCCTGTCTAAAATTGGCCCTACTATATCTATGTATACATGTGAGAAAGGGACCTTATGCCGCGTACACACGAGCGGACTTTACGGCGGACTTTGCCCGGTGGACTGGATTTCGTCGGACAATTCGATGTGTGTGGGCTCCAGTGGACTTTGTTTTCTCAAAAGTTGGACGGACTTAGATTTGAAACATGTTTTAAATCTATCCGTCGAAATCAAGTCCGGTCGAAAAGTCCGCTCGTCTGTATGCTAGTTCGACGGACAAAAAGCCACGCTAGGGCAGCTATTGGCTACTGGCTATGAACTTCCTTGTTTTAGTCCGGTCGTACGTCATCACGTACGAATTCGACGGACTTTGGTGGATTGTGTGTAGGCAAGTCCGTTCATTCAGAAAGTCCGTCGTAAAGTCTGTCGAAAAGTCCGCCGAGCAAAGTCTGCCGTAAAGTCCGCTCGTGTGTACGCGGCATTAGACTAAGAATCTTGAGGGCAAGGACTGATGTGAATGTACAATATGTAAAGGTCTGCCAAACCTTCCTTGTTGCCTTGCCTTTTTCTTTATAACAAATGGCCGCTATTATAAACAGTTTGCCAAGAAGAACATTTTTCCTTGCCAATGGCAACCAATCAGCTTCGAAATGTCATTTCTTCAGGTTTTTGTTAGCTGTAAGGGTTGTCTCCTGGCTCCTGCACGACAGTCCCATGATTTTGGGCACTTCCCCACAGATTCTGTGTTCCACAGGCAGGCTCCAGGAACAGTCTACTGAGTGGCAGTGGGGGTTCGGTGCTTGAACGCTTTGAATTCCCACATGCAGCACTAGATCTTTGCAGGCGCTGTTGGCTTTGCCGGTCAGAGCCTGTTTAGTTCTGGCTCCAACGTAATTTTTTAGAAGAATAACCGGCAACATAGGACACAAAGCATCTGTTCAATTATGTAACCACTAAACAGCAATTTTAGGGTCCATTTTTCCACTAGTTGACATCAATGATGGGGCTTATTCTTCCTCCCATAACATTACCGCCGGGGCATTCTTCCCACCATGGATTACCAGGGCTTCAACATTATACTTCTCACTGCTACCAAATTTGGGCCACTCTTTCTTCCACTGACACCAAATTGAGGGCATTCTTTTTCCCACTGACATCAAGTTGGGGGCATTCTTTCTCTTCCCAACACCAAATTTGGGTCATTTGTCCTCCACTCACCAACACCAAATTTGGGGCATTCTTTCTTCTACCAAGACCACATTTGGGACATTCTTGTTATCACTGACACCAAAATTAGGGCATTCTTCCTCCCACCAACACCACGTTTGGAGGAATTCTTCCTACCACCAACATCACATTTGGGGCATCTATCCTCCCACTAACACCAATTTTGGGGCATTTTTCCTCCCACTACTTCAAATTTGGGGCATTTTTCCTTCCTCCTACCCCAAATTTGGGGCATTCTTCCTCCCACCAACACCAAATTTGGGACATTCCTCCTCCCATCAGCACTAAATATGGGGCATTCATCTTCCCATCAACACCAAGCGTTTCGTCACTTCCGGACGTCATCTGAGGGCGTCTCAGATGACGTCCAGAAGTGACGAAACGCGTCAGGGTCGTAATCTACCGGAAGTGACGTGTGCGCTCCACGGAAGGTAACCAGGAAGCGAAAAAGACTAGCTGTATACAGCGCGCAATCCGGAACACCTCCCGGGGAACGAACAACACAGGCACAGTGCACTTTTCAATGCTTTATTAACCTATGTTATCTGGTACGCATATTTTAAAAGGGGGGAGTTGGTTTGTGCATGATTCAATAAACATCCTTTAGCAATATTACGCTATATGGCATTTTATTTTCTCCCCATGTTATGCTTACCGAGAGGGTCTTGCACCACCTGGTGGTTGAACTAAGGAGACGGAAAGTTTTAAAGACCATTATTCAAAGGCTTATGATTACTGATATTGTGGTGAGTGCAATCTCACGGGGGGTGACCCCCACACGCGGTGATCAATTGGTGGAAGGATTTCTACGCACACCTTCATATCCACAGACCACATCTTTATTTTGAACTTTCCTGTCTCTTCAGCATCTGTTTTATATAAAGTGTTTTATAAAATCGGACACTCAGCGCTGCTTCAATAAGTACAACAAATCAGAGACTTGGTACATGGATTTATGATTTGAGTCTTATTGTTCGATCACATGTTCAATTTTTAAAGTAGCTGCTTGAGTCTGCTGCATCTGATTACAGAGTAATTCTAAGGCGCGGATTGATGTGAGGCAGAGGCGGTTTAAATTGTCCACATATCTTACAAATATATATATATATATATATATATATTTGATGTGCTATATTAGCGCTACTTCACTACACGATATACATTTTTAGAGGTGTTGGTTACACTATACAAGTTTAGCTGCTTTTTTCATTTAGCACTTTATATGTATGCACATTATTAATTAGCACTTTTTTTGTATTGATACACTGTTGGTAGCGCATTAGTACTTTTCCATATCAATAGCGAATTAATATTCGCTATTGTCTCCCTGATTCTCCTCTTAGGACTCCTGGCCAATCGGGTCTCAGGACCCGCTTCCTGTTCAGCCAGGAGGAGAAGCAACGGCCCCGGAGGAGGAGCTGGCGTGAGGAACAGCAGCCCTACCCCGGATCCTTGTCATCTGCCTCCTAAGGTAAGGGGGCCTCTGATCGCCACCTTCACGTCCATCTCCCGCGCGGAGGGGGGTGATCGCTGCCCAAAATATTGAGCACCAGCCGCCACTGGTATTGAATATCCCTGGGTGTCCCATAACATAGAACGGTCTAGCGTCCCCATTGGAAGATTTCCCCTCTATTATTTTTCTGGGGGCAACCCAAAATTTGTAATTTACCTTAATTTTTAATGAAAACGGTTAACAGAAAAAAGGAGGGGGCGAATATACTTTATGGGGGCACAGACAGCAACAAAAACTGACAGGGGTTCTAATCCTTCTCCACTCTATCCAAAAAACTTTAAAAAAAAAACTTTCCAGAAAGTGTATTGAATGTCTCTGGGTGTCCTATAATATAGAACAGTCTAGTGTCCCAGTGGATTTCCTGCAGGGGGCAGCATGGAAGGGAAGGGCTGAGTATTGCATTAAAAGCTGCTTTTTAATTTCAGCTACTTCTATGCAACTGATTTTTTATTTTTTTTTTAATTAAAAGTGATGTTGGGTTTTAAGGTTTTTAGCATATTTGCTCAATAGCGGTTTACTGACATAATTTTTCAGTGACCCAATCACAGTGTAGTATAATTTTTTGTTTTTATTATTTAATTGTGCTTTTATTCCACCTTGCTGACACTTGAATTACAAGTACAATTTCAATACATTACACAACGCTGCTTCCCCTAATGATTCGCTTCATTCAGCCCACAGGGTTTATCTGCTGAGCACAACCTGAGCTGTTATTATTTGCTCAATTGCTAGTCATTATTTCCGTTTTCCACGAGATAATGAATAGAATCTGTTTGTTTTAATTACCTTTTCCTATAAAAGGCAAACCGAGTGGTGAGTTGAGTGGCAACATGACTAATGATTAAGATTTAGCCCCGGATAAACCGCTGGATAACAAAGACAAAATCAGTGAAGAAGATCCCCCAGAGCGTAGAGAAATAACATTCTCGCTAAAAGAAGTGTTTCAAATATTTAGTAAATTGTTGCCATTGATGTTTATTTACAAGGATGTCATGTTAAACACTTGACCTCTGGCTGGCCCAGGACAAAGGGCGGGGCAGGAGGGGCAGCCGCCCAGGGCGCGGCGGTAAGGGGAGGGCACCCCTCATCACACGAAAACTCCAGATCAGTCGCTAGCAACCAGCGGCCACAGTTTCACATCTGCTCAGAGAGCTACTGCTGTCAGGTTGTGCGCCAACATACCGGCTTTACACCCCATCCACCCACAGCTGACACAAAAACACACCTTCTACCTACAAGAAAGCAAGTGCTTGGCCATGCAGGGGCAGTGCACGCTCCATGCCAACCATTTTATCACTCTCATTAACAACTTATCATCCAATCTCGACAACTCTTCTCTACCTTCATCTCTCTACTTTGTCCTCCACTGCCTCCACCCACGAACTCACTCACTGCCAAGTAGATCGCCAATCACTTCAAACAGAAGATTGATACAATCCGAGAGGAGATCTCTGCTGTTCTGATATCCTCCACGCTTTACACTTCATGCCCACAGGTACAATCATTACTTCCAGGGGCGTTGCTAGGATGTGGCTTTTGGGGCTATAGCCCCAAATCTGAGGCCAATAGCCCCGAGTCTCTGCAGGGGTCCCCAAGGGGAGGGGAGGCTCTCTGGGGACCCTTATGTAAGTGGGGGGGCTCTCTGGGGACCCTGATGTAAGGGAGAGGCTCTCTGGGGACCCTGATTTTAAGGCCTAGGCTCTCTAGGGACCCAGATTTAAGGGGGAGGCTCTCTGGGGACCCTAATGTAAGGGGGCCTCTCTGGGAACCCTGATGTAAGTGGGGGGGCCCTCTGGGTACCCTGATGGAAGGGGGAGGCTCTCTGAGGACTCTGATGTAAGGAGGAGGCTCTCTGGGGACCCTGATGTAAGGTGATGTAAGGGGGGGCTTTCTGGGGACCCTGATGTAAGCGGGGGGCTCTCTGGGGGTATATATACACCCACATGTATATTACTGTATATACATGTGTATGCCCCCCCAAGCGTATGACTTTCTTTACTACGCTGCTATGGGCTCTAGCCCCAGATCTTTTGTAGACCTAGCAACGCCCCTGATTACTTCCCTCTTTCAAGCCCACCACTATAGACGAGGTTGCTAAACTACTTGCTTACATGCAGCTAACCACCTGACTTCTGGATCCTGTTCCCTCGCAAATGCTACGTTCACCCTCTGGCTTTATTCTACACTCTCTAACCCACATCTTCAATCTCTCCATCTCCTCTGGCATCTTCCCCAACTCTCTAAAACATGCACTAGTCAGCCTCATACTTAAAAAGCCCTCACTGTTCCCAACCAATCTTAACAAACTACGCCCCATCTCCTTGCTCCCCTTTTTTTTCCAAACTCCTTGAATGTCTGGTCTACAACCGACTGAGCGACCACCTTGCTGAGAATAGCCTTCTTGATCCCCTTCAGTCTGGATTTCGTCCCCAACACTCCACAGAAACTGCTCTCCTAAAATTAACAAACGGTCTACTAACGGTCAAAACTCTATTTTGTACTGCTACTCCTGGACCTCTCTGCTGCCTTTGATATGGTTGACCACCCCCTCCTCCACTAAAGACTCCAAGCCTTTGGTCTCCGTGACTGTACTCTTCACTGGTTCTCTTCCTACTTATCCAACCGCACCTTTAGCGTTACTTACAATTCTACTTCCTCCTCTCCCTTTCCCCTTCCTTTCTTTGTTGTGGTCCCCCAAGGTTCAGTTCTTGGACCTCTCCTATTCTCAATCTACACCTCCTCCCTGGGTCAGCTGATAGCCTCCCATGGCTACCAATACCATCTCTACACTGACGACACCCAAATCTATTTCTCTACCCCTCAGCTCACTCCCTCTGTCTCCTCCCGTACCACTAATTTACTATCAGATCTATCAGTCTGGATGTCACACCACTTCCTCAAACTCAATCTATCCAAAACCAAACTTATAATTTTTCCTCCTCGACATGCCCCTTCCCCTGATCTCTGTCAAAATCGACGGCACAACTATCAGCCCATCCCCACATGTCAAGGTTCTAGGTGTAGTCCTGGACTCTGAACTCTCCTTTAAGCCCCACGTCCAATCACTGGTCCAAATCTTGCCGCCTCAACCCCCTGCAACATCTACAAAATATGCCCCATTCTAACCAATGACACAACACATTCACATACTGTATAGCGCAAACTGTTGGCGCTATATAAATCCTGTATAATTATAATAATAATGTAAAAACTTGAAAAATAAACATGATAGTACCACAATCACAGAAGTAGGAAATTATATCTTTGGAGGTGTCCTGGACTTCACCTGTGTACAGAACACCTTCAGGTTGCCATATTGAATTGAATTTTTTCTGCCGTTTTTTGAAAATTACAGCTGTGGCAGATTTAAATGGAAAAGTATTTTTATTTTAACAAATTTCTTTAAAATGTCTGGTGTGATCATTTATATATATATATATATATATATATATATATATATATATATATATATATAGATAGATAGATAGATAGATAGATAGATAGATAGATAGATAGATATAATATATATACAGTGGCTTGCGAAAGTATTCGGCCCCCTTGAACTTTTCAACCTTTTGCCACATTTCAGGCTTCAAACATAAAGATATAAAATTTTTATTTTTTGTGAAGAATCACGAACAAGTGGGACACAATTGTGAAGTGGAACTAAATCTATTGGATTGTTGAAACTTTTTTAACTAATAAAAAAATGAAAAGTGGGGCGTGCAAAATTATTCGGCCCCCTTGCGTTAATACTTTGTAGAGCCACCTTTTGCTGCGATTACAGCTGCAAGTCGCTTGGGGTATGTCTCTATCAGTTTTGCACATCGAGAGACTGAAATTCTTGCCCATTCTTCCTTGCAAAACAGCTCGAGCTCAGTGAGGTTGGATGGAGAGCGTTTGTGAACAGCAGTTTTCAGCTCTTTCCACAGATTCTCGATTGGATTCAGGTCTGGACTTTGACTTGGCCATTCTAACACCTGGATACGTTTATTTGTGAATCATTCCTTTGTAGATTTTGCTGTATGTTTGGGATCATTGTCTTGTTGGAAGATAAATCTCCGTCCCAGTTTCAGGTCTTTTGCAGACTCCAACAGGTTTTCATCCAGAATGGTCCTGTATTTGGCTGCATCCATCTTCCCCTCAATTTTAACCATCTTCCCTGTCCCTGCTGAAGAAAAGCAGGCCCAAACCATGATGCTGCCACCACCATGTTTGACAGTGGGGATGGTATGTTGAGTGTGATGAGCTGTGTTGCTTTTACGCCAAACATATCGTTTTGCATTGTGGCCAAAAAGTTCGATTTTGGTTTCATCGGACCAGAGCACCTTCTTCCACATGTTTGGTGTGTCTCCCGGGTGGCTTGTGGCAAACTTTAGACGAGACTTTTTATGGATATCTTTGAGAAATGGCTTTCTTCTTGCCACTCTTCCATAAAGGCCAGATTTGTGCAGTGTACGACTGATTGTTGTCCTATGGACAGACTCTCCCACCTCAGCTGTAGTTCTCTGCAGTTCATCCAGAGTGATCATGGGCCTCTTGGCTGCATCTCTGATCAGTCTTCTCCTTGTCTGAGCTGAAAGTTTAGAGGGACAGCCAGGTCTTGGTAGATTTGCAGTGGTCTGATACTCCTTCCATTTCAAAATGATCGCTTGCACAGTGCTCCTTGGGATGTTTAAAGCTTGGGAAATCTTTTTGTATCCAAATCCGGCTTTAAACTTCTCCACAACAGTATTACGGACCTGCCTGGTGTGTTCCTTGGTCTTCATGATGCTCTCTGCGCTTTCAACAGAACCCCGAGACTATCACAGAGCAGGTGCATTTATACAGAGACTTGATTACACACAGGTGGATTCTATTTATCACCATCAGTCATTTAGGACAACATTGGATCATTCAGAGATCCTCGCTGAACTTCTGGAGTGAGTTTTCTGCACTGCAAGTAAAGGGGCCGAATAATTTTGCACGCACCACTTTTCAGTTTTTTAATTGCTAAAAAAGTTTAAAATATCCAATAGATTTCGTTCCACTTCACAATTGTGTCCCACTTGTTGGTGATTCTTCACAAAAAATTTAAATTTTATATCTTTATGTTTGAAGCCTGAAATGTGGCAAAAGGTTGAAAAGTTCAAGGGGGCCGAATACTTTTGCAAGGCACTGTATCTATCTATAGATAGATATAGATATATATATCTATATCTATCTATAGATAGATATAGATAGAAAAGAAAAGAAAAGAAAGAAAAATGTTATATATATATATATATATATATCTATCTATCTATCTATCTATCTATAGATATATATATATATATATATATATATATATATATATATAAAATTTTTCTTTTCTTTTTTTTTTTTTACAAAAGTGGAATTCACCTTTAAAGAGTGTAACTTTTTTTTTTTTTCAAACTAGGCTTGCGTTTTTCCTTTTTAACATTTTTTTTTTTTTTTTTTTTTTTTAATCAAAGATTTTAACATGTTGTTATTAAATGTAAATCTCTAGCATGTTTCCATTAGGGCCAAATGCAGAAATGAAATGAGGACAGATGAATAATTATCAGCTAAAAAACAGATAGAATAGTTTATCTTTGATCATCAGATCTCATTGTACAGACTTGCTGGACAGCCCCATCTGACCTCTGGGAACTTAGAAATCATTACGATAACATCAGGACATAACAAGTAGATACTGGTATAATAGAGCTACCACTTTAACCAGACTTTGCTTGGGAATTTTTAGATAGTTGCAGTGCTTATTATTATTATTACTGTAATAATATTAATATTAATACTCATTTAACAAGGAAAAAAAAAAACATGTCTAAACTGTTCTGTTCTTATACATTCATTAAAAAAAATATTTAAATGTATTTTCTTTTTGTTTTGAGACATTTTAATAGGTTTTTAGAAATAAATGCAGAAAAAATAGATGAATAAAATAAAGGAGACAGGGGAAGGGGGGATGCTGCAAGTAGGATCTAAAAGAAAAGCACAAAATACAAATAATGGGTATAGGATATAAAGGATATAAAACTGAGGGAAAAAAAAGTTTTTTTATATATTTTTTGGGGATATTTATTATAGCAAAAAGTAAAAAAATAATGCGGTTTTTTCAAAATTGTCGTTATTTTTTTGTTTATAGTGCAAAAAAATAAAAACCGCAGAGGTGATCAAATACCACCAAAAGAAAGCTCTATTTGTGGGGAAAAAAGGACGTCAATTTAGTTCGGGAGCCACGTCGCATGACCGCGCAATTGTCAGTTAAAGCGGCGCAGTGCCGAATCGCAAAAAGTGTTCTGGTCAGGAAGGGGGTAAATCCTTCCGGGGCTGAAGTGGTTAAGAATTTAATCCGTGGGAAAGAACCTGCCATGGAAATGGGTGACATGCCGTCCCAATGGCAGATCTGGATTGCATGATTGCTTATTGCGGATGTGACGGTATGCTCTCTGCCAGGATTCCATTTTGGACTTTCCCACGTAGAAACAGGAACAATCACACTGAAGTAGATACACGACGCCTTGAGTACGACAATTGACATAGTGTCTAGGAGTAAATTTGGTACTGTTTGGAAGATCTGGGTGCATAGAGGTGTTCATATATTGGCAGTACCCACATCCACCACAAATAAAAGTACCAAGCCTTTCACAGGGATCCCTACCACCTTCTCTGAACTCACACGAGACCTATTTGTCTCTCAGAGATCTAGCTCTTCGGGAATGTAAAAGGTGGACGTTCGGGTACGCAGGCTCCGGCTATAGGGTCAAGTGTTAGAAGGTGCCAGTGTTCGTTAACCACTTTGCCAACCAGCCAGCCGTCATTATACTGCGGCAGGTCGACATGATCCCGCGAACCGTCGTAGCTGTACGTCGGTCCCTTTAAGCAGGATAGCAGGCGCGCACCCGCTGCACAGCGGGGGCGCCGATGCTCGTGACCGGCGTTTGTGATGAGATTAGGAAGACTGCCTAGCAACAGCCATTTCACGTAAGTAAAAAAATAATTTTTTCCTTTTCCTCCATTTTTTTTAAGGTATTTTTTTGTGCAATTTTTTTTTTCCAGGGTGGACCTCCACTTTAATGCACACCTGGCAGCGACCGGCCTCCGAGCCCCTCCCCCCCCTATTTTACTTACCTGAGCCCTGAAACTTGACCCGGCGGGGAGGCGCTGTCTCTCTTTCCGGGGTTCTCGGCTCTTGATTGGATAGATTGATAGCAGCGCAGCATTGGTTCCCGCTGCTGTCAATCAAATCCAATGACGCAGGCGCCAGGGGGCGGGGCTGAGTCATACATTCGGCGGCTATGGAGCGCGGATGCAAGGTAACCCCCCTGGGGAGAGCGCTTCTCCTAGGGGGTTATCTGATGTGGGGAGGAGCCGCGAGAGCCGCCGGGGAACCCAGAAGAGAATGTTCGGGGCCACTCTGTGCAAAACGAGCTGCACAGTGGAGGTAAGTATGATATGTTTGTTATTAAAAAAAAAAACCTTTACAATCACGTTAAACAGATTTGGTCCCAAGACAGAGCCCTGGGGTACCCCACTTACCAC
Source organism: Lithobates septentrionalis (assembly GCA_037952835.1). Taxonomy (NCBI): domain Eukaryota; kingdom Metazoa; phylum Chordata; class Amphibia; order Anura; family Ranidae; genus Lithobates; species Lithobates septentrionalis. The sequence goes on from JBBDGP010002172.1 coordinate 532,261, forward strand.
TCCAGACCAGTCTGAGTACACATTATGTATCACCACCCTTTAGACACGCCCCCGTAAGTAGTCTTCTATATAAGAACAGACCTTATGGTCAATGCCTGCAGACCTCAGCTTGTAGATTAAGCGTTTGTGGAGAACTGTATCCAGGGCCGGCCCAACCATGGGACCCAGTGGGACCATTGTCCCAAGCGGCACTTTAAGAGGGGCGGCAGCCGGCCAGAGCATGCAGTGAAAAGTTGTCAGGAGTACCCGCCGGCCGCCGCCGCACACCCTAATCACCGCGCTGTTTTCCCGATATCTGCCCGCTGGGATGCTATGAAAGGCTGCATCCAAGGAATGTGTAGCCCACGCTGCCTGTGAAAAAGTTTCACATTGAGCAGATCGTGAGGCTTGTAAGAGCCGCTGAGTCTGTGACACTGTCAGCTAATGTAATTGTATGCAGGAAGAGAGATCAGCTGTCACAACTCAGCGGTGATGTCGGGAGTGGGCAGGACCAAACAGCTACCAAACACCAGCCAATAGGATGGGGTCTGGGCAGGCCGCTACATTTATGTGGCTCTGTCCCATTTCTTAAACAGCCAGATGATTGGCTGGTGTTTGAAAGCTGCTCTGTCCTGCAGCTCCCCCCACCCCGACATCACCGCTGAGTTGTGACAGTTGATCTCTCTCCCTCAATGCAGTTACATATGCCACCTATCAGTACCAATCAGTGCCACCTATCAGTGCAAATCAGCGCTGCCTATCAGTGTCCATCAGTGCTGCCTATCAATGCCAATCAGTGCCCATCAGTGCTGCCAATCAGTTCCGCCTATCTGTGCCCATCAGTGCTGCCTATTAGTGACAATCAGTTCCGGCTATCAGTGCCCATCAGAGCTGCCTATTAATGCCAATCAGTGTCACCTATCAGTGCCAATCAGTGCTGCCTATCAATGCCAATCAGTGCCCATAAGTAGTGCCAATCAGTACCCATTAGTGCAGCCAATCAGTACCCATCAGTGCTGGCAGTCAGTGGCACCTATCAGTGCCAACCAGTGTCGCCTATTAGTGCCACCTATCAGTGCCCATCAACGCTGCCAATCAGTGCTGCCCATCAGTGCCACCTGTCAGTGCCAATCAGGGCCCATTAGAGCTGCCTATCAGTGCCAATCAGTGCTGTCCATCAGTGCTACCAAATAGTGCCAACTAATGCTGCCTAACAGTGCCACCAATCAGTGCCTATCAGTGTCTATCAGTGCTGCTGATCAGTGCCCATCAGTACTGCCAATCAGTGCCAATCAATGCTAACAATCTGTGCTACCTATCAGTGCCCATCAGTGCTGCCAATCAGTGCTAATCAATGCTAACAATCTGTGCTACCTATCAGTGGACATCAGTGCTGCCTATCAGTGCCCATCAGTGCTGCCAATCAGTGCCACCTATCAGTGTCAATCAGGGGCACCTATTAGTGTCAATCAGTGCTGCCAATCAGTGTCCATCAGTGCTGCCAATCAGTGTCCATCAGTGCTGCCAATCAGTACCCATCAGTGCTGCCAATCAGTACCCATCAGTGCAGTGAGTGCAGGGATGGGGTGCTGAACTCTGCAGCCAGGCACATTGTCCATGGGGAGGCAGCCTGGTGGGGCACAACTAAAATCTGTTGATGTTTATTAATGTCACATGCCAATCTTTAGTATAACTCACAAGTTGTATGAGACATGAGAGCCTGATAGGGACTTGCCTTGCCCAGCCCTGATTAACCACCTCAGCCCTGGAAGGATTTGCCCCCTTAATGACCAGGCGATTTTTTTGCGATACGGCACTGCGTCACTTTAACTGGCAATGGCGCGGTCGTGCGATGTTGTACCCAAACAAAATTGACGTCCTTTTTTTCCCCACAAATAGAGCTTTCTTTTGGTGGTATTTGATCACCTCTGGGTTTGTTTGTTTTTTTGCGCTATAAACAAAAAAAAGGTTTGGATTTGAACGTAATGGTTTGTGATGTCATTTTGCATATGGACAAGGTGCTGTTGCATGTAAATCAGATTTTCTGATATGTTTAATTTTAGTTTTAATTATCATGATATAAAATAATGAATCTGGGGGCTTTGGGGGGGGGGGGGGTAGCATTTCATTCTTGGACCCAGGCAGCACAATGTCTTGGGCCGGCCCTGACTGTATCAAATGCTTACCTGAGGAAGGTAAGCATAAGAAGGCGGAACACTCTGGGGGGCAGAGGGAGCACTGGGACGGGGGGGGGGGGATCCTAGTGTTGGCTTTAAATGTTTTTATTTTTGTTTATCTGCCTAGAGTTCGCCCTTTTCTCACGGTTTAATCGAGAATGCTACAATTATTCCGAGCACATATCATCCTCAGCCCCTTAGGCTCTTCATGCTTTATGCATCTCCAATGGGCTGACTGATCCTTTTCGTCCCAAGCTGATGACAGAGGAATGGAGAGAACCCCGGGCAATCGGTAAAAGGAAAATAGCCGGAGGCATTCTTTGCAGTCTTCTCTGCAAGAAGAAAGAAGAGCGCCGAACTTCCACAAGAGGGGATGTACTTATTTCTTCAACACTTAGGCACCTGCTCCCCAGGAGAAGACAATCAAAGACAAAGCAAGGAGCGATGGCGGCTCACTGTTCATTCCACCAGTAATAGAACTATTGTGTAAAGTATGATTGCACAATAAAGTGGACCTTTCAGTAATTTTTTATCACAATATACAGCAACAGTATCATTTTTCAGAATAAATGAATGAAATGCTGCCCCCCTCCAAAAAAAAGAAAATCACGCCCACCAAAAAGCCCCCACACTTTTAAAAAGCTGCCCTTGAGCTCCAGACCAGTCAGTGGCAGCCGGTGGTCATTTTTTTTTGGGGGGGGGGGGTGGCAAACAGTATGCCACCGACACCCCTCCCCTCCCCCTGGTCGGTCGGTAGCACTTACCCCATCACTTTACTGGTGGCTTCCCCTATTCCGGATGGCCTCCCGTTCTCCTGCTCACCACGGGCCATCCCGGCGGCGGCCACAGCGGCTTCCATTTCCTCTCTCCTCCTCAGCGGCCAATCGGGAGTCTTCTCTTTTCAGCCAATCGGAAAACGGGTCTCACACCCGCATCTGATTGGCCGGATTGAGGATCAGTGTTTCAACAGCGAATATTCATTCGCTGTTGTAACACCTGGGTGGGCTCATGGCGCAATGCTCTGTGCCACGAACCCACCCAGAAAAATGTAAAATAATGCATTTGTATGGGAAAATCTGAATGCAATCTATACACTGGGGGGAGAACCTCTGGAGGAATCTAGGATGGAAAAGGACCTGGGGGTCCTAGTAGATGATAGGCTCGGCAATGGCATGCAATGCCAAGCTGCTGCTAACAAAGCAAACAGAATATTGGCATTAAAAAGGGGATCAACTCCAGAGATAAAATGATAATTCTCCCGCTCTACAAGACTCTGGTCCGGCCGCACCTGGAGTATACTGTCCAGTTCTGGGCACCAGTCCTCAGGAAGGATGTACTGGAAATGTAGCGAGTACAAAGAAGGGCAACAAAGCTAATAAAGGGTCTGGAGGATCTTAGTTATGAGGAAAGGTTGCGAGCACTGAACTTATTCTCTCTGGAGAAGAGACGCTTGAGAGGGGATATGATTTCAAAATACAAACACCGTACTGGTGACCTCACAATAGGAATAAAACGTTTTCGCAGCAGGAAGTTTAACAAGACACGTGGCCACTCATTAAAATTAGAAGAAAAGAGATTTAACCTTAAACTACGTAGAGGGTTCTTTACTGTAAGAGTGGCAAGGATGTGGAATTCCCTTCCACAGGCGGTGGTCTCAGCGGGGGGGGCATTGATAGTTTCAAGAAACTATTAGATAAGCACCTGAACGACCGCAACATACAGGGATATACAATGTAATACTGACATATAATCACACACATAGGTTGGACTTGATGGACTTGTGTCTTTTTTCAACCTCACCTACTATGTAACCCTATTTTTTAAGCCTATTAGAGCCTGTGGCTCTAATCAGGTGCTTCAAAAAATCACCCCCCGCCACGGTAATTCAGGTTCCCGGCATCCTGAAAGGGCCGGACGCATGAATATAGGGTAGCCGCGGCGGCCGTGGATAGATTCATGCTATGCATGAATCTATCTATTATACATATAGGGGGTGGCGTGGATAGAGGGGGTGGCACCCAAGCGCCCCTAATGGACGGGCCGCCACTGAGTCCAGTTATATTACCTAGGGCTAGGCTGAGATGATTCCACCAGTCTGCTGCAGGCAGGAGGAAGAATTTCCTTAGTCTCCTCTCCCCTGGTGATCACCCACATTGCAACTTTGTAGCAAGTCAAAAGATGAGCGGCCCCAACAAGGGCTAATTTGTGTCATCCATTTGTAAGCCCAGCCAAAAACTGCACAGGCACCATGATTTACATAAAAAGAGCACAAGGGGGCGCTTCTAAGTGCAGCAATAAAGATACATTTATTGAAGTAAAGGATAAAATGCACTTGTTTAGTATAAAGATAAACACATATCATATATAACAAGGATGTCATCCGTGGACCCAAGAGATGCAGATCTGTACCCAGGGATAGAGCTCAAGGCTACCCAGAATGAGTCTGCTCACAGAAGGCACAGAATCTGAGCTGTCAGAGAAATTGTAGAGTGAGAACCTCTTGGATGACGTCAGACGCCACTGGTGGGCAGCTCGGATGAAGAGGCATTGCCACCTCGAAACGCGTTACCAAGCCCTCTATACTTCCTGGGCGTCTGACGTCATCCAAGAGGTGAATTTTTTTACTAGCAATGGCGATCTGTGATTTTTAGCGGGACATGCGACATTGCAGCAGACAGATCGGACACTATTTTGGGACCATTGACAGTTATACAGCAATCAGAGCTAAAAATAGCCACTGATTACTGTATAAATGTCACTGGCAGGGAAGTGGTTAACACTAGGGGGCGATCAAGGGGTTAATTGTGTGTCCTAGGGAGGTGTTTCTAACTGTGGGGGGGGGGGACGACTGACTGGAGGAGGAGAGAGATCGCTGTTCAGAACCAGTATGAACAGCAAATCTGTCTCCTCTCCCCTGACAGAATGGAGATCTGTCTGTTTACATCGACAGACCTTCGTTTCTCTCTCAGGAACGATTGCGGGTGCCCGGCGGATGTCACGTGCATTAGCTCCTACATCACCACCGCCGTACAGCTATGGCGATTCGTGCAGGGGAGCCAACATGCCACCGTATAACTATGCCGGCTGGTCGGGAACTGGTTAAACAAATCCTCCTACATAAGTTGTACCTGTTTATCTGCAGTCTTCTCTCCTCTACATCTATTCAAAGTCCAAAATTCATAAAGCTTGTCTGAGCTGTCAGAAAAAAAGGGGGCAGGGAGCTGAAATTTCACTCTGCAGAGCTCAGTGAGGAGAGCACTGAGCGTTGATTGGAGAAAACAGACCCCCCCCCCTTTCCCCCACACACAGAAACAGAGCTGAGGCTGTCAATCAGCTGGAGCTCCCTTCCCTGTCACCATTTTTCTCTTGGTGTCAGGGAAATTCATCAGAAGTGACTCATGCTGATAGCAGAGGAAGGATGCAGTGGACAGAAATGACACTTAGTGCTCTGGATTGAGACAAGTACACACTATAGAGGGATATGCTTTCTTCATATTTTATGTCTGAGGTTTACATCCACTTTAGAGTATAACTGAAGACAAAACTTTTTTTGGTTTTGGATAGAATAGGGAGGGAATAGAACCTTTGCCAGGTTTTTATTGCTGTCTATGTCCCTGTTATGGAGATTCACTATCTTTATATTTGTCCTGCGTACTGTTATCGCTGATAGTGAAAGGAAATCCCATATTTTGGGTTGTCTCAGAACGGTAATAAAGGTGAAATCCTCCAATGGGGACACTAGTTCTGGTGAAAACCAGGGATTCCCTCACTTTGGGGGGATTTCCTCTCACTTCCTGTTTTGGCTATGGGACAGGAAGTGAAGGGAAATCTCCCCAATGGGACACAAATGACAAGGGGTTAGAACCCTCCCCCTCCCTTACTCTATCCAAAATGGAACAAAATGCTTTTAGTTCTATGGCAATGGGGAATGATTACTGTAAAATATTCCTTCTGTCTCTGTTTCTCTATATCCCAGGGATAGGACATTTATTTTTTTCTCTCCCAACTTGCTGATACTTTGTAACAAGTTGGGTGAAATAAAATCTGCATATCGTTAACTCCAAGCCACCTCTCCCTGTTGTGCGGTTCCAATATCACCCCTCGGAGAAACAACGCTGATATAAAAAGTCTACGGAATATAAATACCGACAATGGAACATAATCTCCGACAAACAGAGAACTGCGGGAGACCCAAATCTTCCCTTTCCCTGTGTTTTCCCTGGAGGATCCACATAGGATATAGAGGTATTCTGAGGATTACACACTGCCGGCAATGTATACAATATCTTCTACAATGTATCATGTTTATTGGATAAGAAAGTGGTTTTCTCAGAGCTCAAATGACTCCCAATTAAATGAAAGTTATTTCATATAAACAACTGATCCTCCTGCTTCTAGGAAATATAATACAAATAAAAAGAAAAACAAACATTGTATTCTAGACAGACTGACACTTTGATTGATTTATATATATATTTAAAGGATAGAAAATGATAGATAGAGGGAGAGAGAGAGAGAGAGAGAGAGAGAGAGAGAGAGAGAGAGAGAGAGAGAGAGAGAGAGAGAGAGAGAGAGAGAGAGAGAGAGAGACAGAGAGAGAGACAGAGATAGAGGGAGAGAGGATAGATAGATAGATAGATAGATAGATAGATAGATAGATAGATAGATAGATAGATAGATAGATAGATAGATAGATAGATAGATAGATAGATAGAAAATAGATAGATAGATAGATAGATAGATAGATAGATAGATAGATAGATAGATAGATAGATGGATAGATAGAAAATAGATAGATAGATAGATAGATAGATAGATAGATAGATAGATAGATAGATAGATAGATAGAAAATAGATAGATAGATAGATAGATAGATAGATAGATAGATAGATAGATAGATAGATAGATAGATAGATAGAAAATAGATAGATAGATAGATAGATAGATAGATAGATAGATAGATAGATAGATAGATAGAGAGAAAATAGATAGATAGATAGATAGATAGATAGAGAGAAAATAGATAGATAGATAGATAGATAGATAGATAGATAGATAGATAGAATAGATAGATAAGATAGATAGATAAGATAGATAGATCGATAGATCGATAGATAGATAGATAGATAGATAGATAGATAGAAAATAGATAGATAGATAGATAGATAGATAGATAGATAGATAGATAGATAGATAGATAGAATAGATAGATAAGATAGATAGATAAGATAGATAGATAGATAGATAGATAGATAGATAGATAGATAGATAGATAGATATAATAGATAGATAGATAGATAGATAGATAGATAGATAGATAGATAGATAGATAGATAGATAGATAGATAGATAGACAGATATAATAGATAGATAGATAGATAGATAGATAGATAGATAGATAGATAGATAGATAGATAGATAGATAGATAGATAGATAGATAGATAGAAGGATACTGCTGGTGGGCCTCATGTAATCCTCATGATGTACAATTATAGACAAATAATTGATTGACTGATTGATTAAGAGACTGGATCAATATGTACAGTGGATATAAAAAGTATACACACCCCTGTTAAAATGTCGGGTTTCTGTGATGTAAAAAAATGAGACTAATGCCGCGTACACACGAGCGGATTTCTCGTCGGAAAAAGATATGACGGCTTTTCCGCCGGGATTCCACTCAAGTTTGCCTTGCATACACACGGTCACGCAAAAGTTTGTTGAAATTACGACCATCAAGAACGCGGTGACGTACAACACTACGACAACCTGAGAAAATGACGTTCAATGCTTCCGAGCATGCGTAGAATTGTTTCCAAGCATACGTAGGGATTTTGCACGTCGGAATTTCCACTGACGATCGCATTTTCGGATAGGAACTTTTCCCGACCGAAAAAATTGAGAGCATGCTCTCAATCTTTTGCTGGCTGGAATTCCGCCAGCAAAAGACCGATGGAGCATACACACGTTCGCATTTTTCGATGAAAAAATCTCATCAGACCGAAATTCCGATCGCGTGTACGCAGCAAAAGATAAATCATTTTTAGACTTTTTTACACCTTTTAATGTGACCTATAAACTGTACAACTCAGTTGAGCTACAAACTAAAATCTTTTAGATGGAGGAAAGTAAAAATAAAAAACTAAAATAATATGGTTGCATAAGTATGCACACCCTTACACTAATACTTTGCTGAAGCCCCTTTTGATTTTATTCCAGCACTCAGTCTTTTTGGGTATGAGTCTCTCAGCATGGCACATCTTGCCTTGGCAATATTTGCCCACTCTTCTTTGCAAAAACACTCCAAATCTGTCAGGTTGGGAGGGCATCTCCTGTGCACAGCCCTCTTCAGATCACTCCACAGATTTTCAATGGGATTCAGGTCTTGGCTCTGGCTGGGTCATTCCAAAACTTTAATCTTCTTCTGGTGAAGCCATTCCTTTGTTGATTTGGATGTATGCTTTGGGTCGTTGTCATGCTGAAAGGTGAAGTTCCTCTTCATGTTCAGCTTTCTAGCAGAAGCCTGAAGATTTTGTGCCAATATTGACTGGTATTTGGAACTGTTTATAATTCCCTCTACCTTGACTAAGGCCCCTGTTCCAGGTGAGGAGAAAACGCCCCAAAGCATGATGCTGCCACCACCATGCTTCACGGTGGGTATGGTGTTCTTTTGGTGATGTGCAGTGTTGTTTTTGGGCCAAACATATCTTTTGGAATTATGGCCAAAATGTTCAACCTTGGTTTCATCAGACCAGAACACATTTTCCCACATGCTTTTGGGAGACTTATGATGTGTTTTTGTAAAATTTAGCCGGGCTTGGATGTTTTTCTTGGTTAAAAAAAGGCTTCCGTCTTGCTACTCTACCCCATAGCCCAGACATATGAAGAATACGGGAGATTGTTGTCACATGCACCACACAGCCAGTACTTGCCAGAAATTCCTGCAGCTCCTTTAATGTTGAGGTAGGCCTCTTGGCAGCCCCTCTGACCAGTTTTCTTCTCGTCTTTTCATCAATTTTGGAGGGACGTCCAGTTCTTGGTAATGTCACTGTTGTGCCATATTTTCTCCACTTGATGATGACTGTCATCACTGTGTTCCATGGTATATCTAATGCCTTGGAAATGTTTTTGTACCCTTCTCCTGACTGATACCTTTTAACAATGAGATCCCTCTAATGCTTTAAAGCTCTCTGCGGACCATGGATTTTGCTGTAGGATACAACTAAGAAAATGTCAGGAAAGACCTACTAGAACAGCTGAACTTTATTTGGGGTTAATCAGAGGCACTTTAAGTGATGGCAGGTGTGTACTGACTCCTATTTAAAGTGGGGTTCCACCCAAAAAACAAAAATACCTGTAAAAATTCTAAAAAAAAAAAACCAAAAAAACATTTGGATATTTTTTTTTTTCACTTACCTCTAAATGCCTGTTGCTAGGTGGTCCCTCGTAGTCTGCCTGTTCCTTAGCCTGGGCTGGTGACATTACTTCCCCCCAGGCACAGGAAGGGCTCCGCTCTGCTCCCTCCCTCCTGTCAATCATCTGGGACCCATTACAGGTCCCAGGTGATTGAGCGGCCAATCACGGCACGCGGCGCCGCTCGCGCATGCGCAGTGGGTGCCAGGCTGTGAAGCCACAGCCCGGCGCCCACAGTTGAAATGCCGGCACCGACGAGCGGAGGGGGGGGACGAGCGGGGCTTCGATCCCCCGCATCGCTGGACCCAGGGACAGGTAAGTGTCCAATTAAAAGTCAGCAGCTGCAGTATTTGTAGCTGCTGACTTTTAATTTTTTTTTTTTTTTGACGGCCCCCCTGGGTGGAACTCTTTAACATGAGCTTGAATGTAATTGCTTAATTCTGAACACAGCTACATCCCAAGGTATAAGAGGGTGTGCACACTTATGCAACCACATTATTTTATTTTTATTCATTTTTACTTCAACCCCCTAAAAGATTTTGGTTTGTTTTTCAATTGAGTTGTATAGTTTATAGGTCACATTAAAGGTGGAAAAAGTTCTGAAATGATTTATCTTTGTCTCATTTTTTAACATCACAGAAACCCAACATTTTAACCGGGGTGTGTAGACTTTTTCTATGCACTGTATATGGTGAGTGGGAAGGTTGTTGTTGTATGGAGTATACAGATCCCAACCCCCCGGAGAATAGAGACAACGTAAAGCGGGATGAGAAGAGAAGAAGCCGCCACTGACATCATCCGTGACGGAAATGATCACGTTCTTGTCACGCTCCGTCTTTGATGAACAGATGAAGGGACACTCCGCCAACTCGATAATAAACAGATTTTCAGTGTGATTCGGACAGATTTAATAAGACGTATATTCTGCAGGGAGAGTGAAGTGTGCCGCCACGTTGTGTGTATGAACGCTAACATGTTTAAAAATAAAAGCAAACAGATATGGAAGCATGGAAGGCCCATCAGGGAAATCTACAGACTTCACAAAACAGATCAGTCGAGAAGAGTCAGGTTATCATTCATTAAACTGAGTGAAGATTTCAGCAGAAAAAGATTATCAATTTATCTTCAGAAGAATAAATAATAAAACTTGTCATGTTCAACTCTAGACGTGTGATGAGTCTCTGCAAACAATTTCCATAAATTACAAAGCTACAGAAACCTCCATTTAGATGAGCGATAATCTGATACAAAGTGACACTTTTACGTTAGGGTGGCATTTTGGCCCTTTCACTGCCTAAAGTTTTTGCCTTTCTTTTTTCTTTTTCTTGCACACATATTAAAATGCAAATTTTAGCTCTGAAGACCCCCAAACCTCCCCAAATATTATATATTTTCGGAAAGCAGAGACCCTGGAGATAAAAATCTGGAGCCCAGAGCGAACGTGCCAAACTGCACCCCACCTCCCCCCAAGATGTATGAGCATTATATGTCAGCAAACTTCCCCCCACAAAAACACTGAGCACTAATCTAAGCATAAATTCCTCTCCTCCCAGTACAAATCTGCCCCCCCCACTGCTGAAATCCCCCTCTCAGCACAAATCTTTGCGCCCCCCTGCCATCCCCTAAATCCCCCCAGCTCAAATGCCCCCCCCCCCAAACAAAAAAATCATCCCTCCTAGCACAAATCACATACCATTAAAATTTCCCCTCCTAGTACACATCTCCCACCCCCCCCCCACTTCAAATCCCCCCTCTCAGCACAAATTTCCTCCAAACCCCCCCTCTTAGCACAAATCTTATTCCCCTTCTCCCAACACAAATCCCCCTAGATCACCACTCTTAGCACCCCCTTACAAACTCCCCCCCTAGAACAATACTCCCCCCCCCCCAAATTCCCCCTTCCAACACAAATCCCCCCCCCAAACTTATTGTGGCGCCCCCCACCTCACATGATACTACACCGCCCAGGGCAACCGCCCCTCCTGCCCACCCCTTGCCCCGGGGGGGGGGGGGGGGGGTGGTTACAAGCTCTAATGAACATGACAGGTACTCTTTAAGGAGACTTTATAGGGTCTATTAGCAGCTCCATAAAGAGGTCAGTTTACTGGGTTGTGCTACCATAGATATGGCATTCAGTCCATTGGCTGCACACTGATGTCATCACATACAATGCAGGACCAGCAGTCCTGCATTATAAGCAAGGATCCCCAGGGCCCGCCCACAACCTGGACCATCAGGGGGCAAGAATGTCAGTTGCTGGGGTAGCAAGAGACAAGGTAGGTAAAACTTAGTTTTTATCTCCACCCCCTATATTCTATTATTTTCTATTATATTTTATTCTATTCTATTATATACTATTATTTTCTATTCTATTCCTTTATTTTCTCTTCTATTCTATTATAGTCTTTTCAATACTATTTATTTTCTATTCTATTCTTTTCTATTCTAGTCCTTTATTTTCTTTTCTATTTTTTCAAGTCTTTTATTTTCTATTCTAATCTTCCTAATTCTCTTCTATTATTTTCTATTCTTTTGCTTTATTTTCTATTCTTTTCTATTCTATTCTATTCTATTCTATTCTATTCTATTCCTGCTTGTATATAAGTAGGAATCATCTTATTTCACTTTTGTACCTTATTGTATTTATTGCAATATGTTCACATTTCAAATTCAAATTCATTTTCAAATTTGAACAATTTGTTTTGTAATAATTTATTTCAGATTCGTTGAAATGTATTACTATTGTGATACATCTGAATCTCTAAATAACAAAAATTGTGTCACTGTGGCTGCTGACTTTTAATAAGGACACTTACCTGTCCAGAGAGACCGCAATGTCGGCGCCCGGAGGCCGATCCGTCCATTGGATCGGGTGCAGGCGCCGCCATTCTAACTAAGGGAAACTAGCAGTGGAGCCTTGCAGCTTCATTGCCCGTTTCCTACTGCGCATGCGCGAGTCGTGCGGTGCTTTGTGAATGGCCAGAAGACAGTGGGTGGGGGGGGGGGGGCTTGCCGCACAAGAGGATATGACCCCCTGCGCCATGGACCGGATGGATCGGAAGTACAGGCTGTACTTCATAAAAGGGTACTATAGAATAAAAAATTGTAATATCCAAAAACGAGGGGTGGAGAGGTGGTCTTTCGTTTAAGACCACCTCTCAAAAGTGGGTGGAACTCCGCTTTGAAATACAGGCAGTGCAAGTAGCTAACTCTGATTTGGTAGCAGTCCCTTGCAGTCCCCGTACAGCAGGGCTGGAATGTGAGTGGAAGAAGCAGCATACAGTGCCAATCAGTTCATGTGCTTACAAGGAGCATACTGATGGGGGGTAAAAGCAGAGTGATAGAGAGATGAACTCATCACTGTGCTGCTTCTCCTTTCACTGTCCAATCACAGGCTGGGGGGGGGGGGGGGGGGGCGGTTCCAGGACAACTAAGTAAGTTAAATGCTGCAGGCTGACAGAGGACATCTAGTGGCAGAAAAAAGTACTGCGAGGGAAATGTTGCAGCAAAAGTTGGTTTTGTTATTTTATCTTTCATTTTTATCGTGTTCTTTTGGACTGAAGTTCTGCATTAATGATATTTAATAAATACCTAAATTCAATAGTGTTCTTTATATATCTGCCCTTTAGTTCAGCTGTAAAAATAAAAGACTGGCGCAGTCTGTGCAGCTGCTATGGAGAAGCTTGTGGTCTGATAAAATAACAAGGTTTTCAGGCAGTTGTTACATTTAAATATATATTGCGATCTGACTCACTGTACAGAAAAGCGGTGACTTGCTGAATGCGCGCTGATGTATGGGGTCATTCGCTCTGTACATGGCGGACTGCACTCCTCCAGACTGACGTCTCTACATGGATTGGGTTATAATTGTCAGCTGCAAAAAATAAAGTCGTTGGAAATGAAAGCACAAAGGAGCAGCGAACACAACTCCACCAGATGGAAGGATAATTTATATATATATTTATAGGAAGAGCGCATCAGTTACATGGTCGGACGTTAGTATTGTGACCTGTCTCCTTGAAGAGGGTCATTTATCTGGCACCAGAGGATCTATCGTTACTGCGGTGTGCTCTGGACTGCCAATCTGCAGCAGCTGGAGGATATAGAGGGGCATAAAGGTCACATTTATTTCAGTGAGAACTGCTCATCATTTATTAATGTGCCCCACACATACAAAGAGTAGCAGAGGTTGTATTTATAATCAGCAACTGCCAACGCTGTTTGTATTTAAGTGAGAAAATTTGATACAAAGTAGCAGGCATACATTACAGGGGGGGGGGGGGGGGCATTTTAACTATTTCAATACCGGACATGTTCACCTCCTTCCTGTCCAGGCCGATTTTCAGATTTCAGCGCTGTCACACTTTGAGTGACAATTACTCGAGCATGAAACACTGTACTTAAATGAAATTGTTATCATTTGTTTTTAGACAAATAGAGCTTTCTATTGGTGGTATTTAATCATCACTGTTTTTTTTATTTACTGCTAAATAAATAAAAAAAGAATATTGAAAAAAACAATTTTTCTTAGTTTCTGTTATAAAATTTAGCACTGAAGTGCACTGATGAGGCTGCACTGATGGGCACCAATAGGCTATACTGATGGGCACTGATGAGGCTGCACTGATGGGCACTGATGAGGCTGCACTGATGGGCACAGATAGGCTGCACTGATGAGGCTGCACTGATGGGCACTGATAAGGGTGCACTGATGGGCACTGATAGGCTGCACTGATGGGCACTGATGAGACTGCACTGATGGGCATCGATAGGCTGTACTAATGGGCACTGATGAGGCTGCACTGATGGGCACTGATGAGGCTGCACTGATGAGCACTGATAGGCTGCACTGATGGGCACTGATGAGGCTGCACTGATGGGCACTGATAGGCTGCATGGAAGGGCACTGATGAGGCTGCACTGATGGGCACTGATGAGGCTGCACTGATGGGCACTGATAAGGCTTCACTGATGTGCAGTGATGAGGCTGCACTGATGTGTACTGATGAGGCGGCACTGATGGGGGCTTCACTGATGTACAGTGATAAGGCTGCACTGATGGGGCAGCAGCACTAATGAGGAGGCCCTGATGAGGCTGCATGGATGTGCATTGATGAGGCTTCACTGATGCGCACTAATGAGAATGCACTGATGTGCACTGATGAGGCAGCACAGATGGGCACTGATGAGGTGGCACTGCTGGGCAATGATAAGCTGCACTGATGGGCACATAGGAGGAGGCCCTGATGAGGCTGCACTGATGGGCACTGATGAGGCTTCACTGATGTGCAGTGATGAGGCTGCACTGATAAGCTGCACTACTCGGCACTGATAAGCTGCACTGATGGGCACTAATTAGCGGCACTGATGTGGGTGCACTGATGATCAGGGCATTACATATTAGTGTAAATCCTGAACACACTGTGCCCCTCACAGATCAGCTCTCCTTTCTTCACACAGTGTTTCTGTGTGCGGAAAGGAGGTCTGGAAACCGGCAACAGCAGGAGGTGCAGTGGCGGAAGTATAGGGGTCGCTGAGGTCGCCATGGCGACTGGGCCCCATGCTGCAGGGGGCCCTTGAGGGCCCCCCTGTTTATCTTGATAGGAGGAGCGGCTGAGATCCCTCTCCCCGAACGTCGGCCGAACTGTAATCGGCACTGTGCGGGGAGCTGTCACACTGTTCTAAAGTGAAAGCAGTGTGTGCTGTGCTCTTTGTCTCCCCCTACAGTGCAGTACCCGAGAAGGAAGAGGTAAGGTAAAGGTCTGCCGTTTTTTAAAAGGCTTTCTGTATGTATGTGTTTATATGTGTGTTCATGTATGTGTTTGCATGTGTTTATGTGTGTATTTATATATGTATATGTGTTTGTGTGTGTGTGTGTATATACAGTATATGTGTGTGTATATTATGTGTGTGTTTATCTATGTGTATGTGTGTGTGTGTGTTTAGATGCAGTGGTGGCCCATGCATTAAAGTGGTTGTATAGTGTTTTTTTGTAACTTTTACCTACAGGTAAGCCTATAATAAACCTTACCTGTAGGTAAAAAAAATATCTCCTAAACCTGTACGGTTTAGGAGATATTCCCCTCGCTATGAGCCGCTGACTGCAGCGGCGCATGCGCACAGGGGATTCTCGGCTGAAGGCCCGGCAACTGCCGGACCTTGCCGGGTAAGAAATCTCCCGCGCATGCGTGACATTACGGCTCCAGCCAATAACATCGCTGGAACCGAGATACCCGGAAGACACGCCGAGGCAACATGTCAGCTCCCTCGGCGTGGACCAGGGAAGATACCGACGCCTCGTTCTAAGGTAGGTATTTCATAATGAGCTAGTATGCGGTGCATACTAGCTCATTATGCCTTTTGATTTACAGGGGTAAAAAAAAATAAAAAAAATTGCGGGTATACAACCGCTTTAAGGGCACACGGCACCGCCCCCTCTCTCCAGCCACCCCTCTATCACCAATAGATAGATTCATGCAATGCATGAATCTATCTATCTATGGCCGCCGCTGCCACCCCCTATTCAGGCGCCCAGCCCCTTTTTGGGCGCAGGGAACCTGAATTACAGCGGCGGGGGGTGTTTTTGAAACACCGGATTAGAGCCATAGGCTCTAATAGGCATCAAAAAAGGTGACCTCGCAGGCCACTCTATTCGCTTTCCTAACACTAAACTGCCTCTCCACCAATCAGGTGCTTGGGTCTGTTACCCATCACCTGATTGGCTGAAATGACAGGCGCCGCTATTGGACGCCTATCAGGAGGAGAGGACAGGAGATGTGGACAGCAGGAGACGCATGGAGGAACCCACTCGTCGCAGTCACCCTCTGCCCCACCAAGACAGGATAAGTGCCGATGAGCGGTCGGGGGTCACACTGGGGGAATTCAAGGGCACACTGGCAGCATTTAATGGGCACACTGGCAGCGTTTGATGGGCACACTGGCAGCGTTTGATGGGCACACTGGCAGCGTTTGATGGGCACACTGGCAGCGTTTGATGGGCACACTGGCAGCGTTTGATGGGCATAGTGGCAGCGTTTGGCACAGTGGCTGCAATTGATGGCACAGTGGCTGCGTTTGATGGCAAACTGGCAGCATTTAAGTGGCACAGTGGCAGCGTTTGATGGGTACAGTGGCAGCGTTTGATGGGCACACTGGCAGCATTTAAGTGGCACAGTGGCTGCAATTGATGGCACAATGGCTGCATGTGATGATTTTTTTTCAAAAAATGTTTGCGCCCCCCAAAAAATTTTGAGCACCAGCCGCCACTGTTTAGATGTATGTATGCACATTTTATGTATGCACGTTTAATCCTGACACCCTATATGTGTACAATTAGGACTGATTTTTTTCTTTCTTGCTCGTTCAAAGTACCAGCAACAAAATGCTGTTCCTCTGAAAAGCGATCCATGCTCAGATCACTTTTCAGAGGCATTTGACAGCCGGTAAAGAGGCAATATGTTGCCTCCTGACCACCTGTTTTAACCTCTTAAAGTGATTGTAATGGTTTTTTTTTTTAATAACAAACATGTCATACCTTCATTGTGCAGTTAGTTTTGCACAGAGTGGCCCCAAACACCGACTTCTGGGGTCCCTCGGTGGCTCTTGCGGCTCCTCCTCTTATCAGACATCCCCCTAGGAAAAGCGCTGTCCGGGGGTCAGGGGGGCCCTTCATGATTTTTTGCATCGGGGCCCTGAAGGTTTTAGTTACGCCACTGAGGAGGTGGATGGGCGGGGCAGCATGAAGAGGAACCTACCTCCTGTATATGCCGCCCCCCTTCCTATCCAGGTGTACAGGGGGCTGCACGGGCCCCCTGGAGCATGGGCTTGGGTTGCAATTGCAACCATTGTGACCCCTGTATGTACACCCCTGCTGCAGAATACAGACACAAAGCAGTGCCCAGATACAGACAGGAAAAAGTAATGTAAGCAGTGAAAGTACCTGAATTTGATCTGGTATGTGCCTCTTGCAGTCTCTGTACAGCAGAGCTCAAACTGGGAGAGAGAGAAGCTGCACAAGAAGCTAATCACTTGTGCTGGAGTGCTTACGTGCTAACAAGAACCATGCTGAGATACTGAGGAATCAGAGGGATAGAGAGATTATCTCATCAGTCTGCTACTTCTCCAGTCACATGTTGAGGATAGGACAAGACCTGTAAGCGTTACCAGTCTTTATGTCAGGAAAGAAGCAAGTACCAGTCTCGCCAATATCGCTGCTTTCCTTCGCACATGCGCGGTAGAGTGGCACTCCAGCGCATCCCTGGGCACAATACAGCGGAACGGTTAATGCGCGTGCGCAATTTAGCGAAACGGCGAACGCACGTACGCAATAGCGCACGCACAACATAAGCCTCCCACTGGCCTATAAAGCCACTCTGTGCCATGATCAGATTGCTGGTTTGTCTTCCAGCTCCCAGTGTGTTTCCTGCTTGTATCCTGATTCTCGATTACCAGTTGTGACCCGGATTGACCTTGACCTGCTCTGATCTCTTCCTGCATCTGACCCTCGGCTTGCCTCTCTACTTGCTTCCTGTGTTTGACCCTCGGCCTGTCTACGGATATTGCTTCCTGTCTCCAGTGATTGACCCTCAGCCTGCTCCTGGACTTTTCTATTGTCTTCAGTGCTCGACCCCTGGCTCACTCACAGACTTTGCCTCCAGTTCTCTGTGTTTGGCCCTCGGCCTGCTTTACGGACTTTGCTATCAGTCTCCAGTACTAAATCATCAGCCTGCCGACAGACCTGCTAACAATCCTTTGCACTGGACTGTTTTGCCTATCTAAGAGACTCGTGCCAGTCACCGGTGTTTGACCCTCGGCCCGTTGTTGGATTAGCTGTTCGTCTTCCTTCTTGAGCTTCAGCATCTTCCAGTCCTGCACAGTCCTGTCTCCCTGCCGGTGACCTTCACGCAAGACCTGCCCTGCCTGCTGGTGACTCGTGCCTCTTTGTGCCCTTCACCCCCTGTACCATCTCCAGGAGTGGAGTGCGCTTAGTCGCAAGAGGTTACTGCTCTCAGCATCTCGGCCTCGGCGAGTACCCTTACCTGACACTTTAGCAGAGAAAAAAAAAATCAGGTCTCCTCCCCTTCCAGACAGGGCTAAGCTGTTCAGTTCTCAGGACTGGATGGACCGAATAGCACATCCTATGGCAGACAACACAGCTCCCATATATGTAGGTATCTGTTTGCCCGGGGTTCCCCTTTAAGCTTTCACTGTTGGTAAATAAAGACACCTTAATTCCAAACGATACAATTATCCTCCGTTATATGATGATTCCTGAGTAATTACGAATGACAGCTCATGAATAATTAATGAAGGCACCTGCAGAATGACTGAACTGCTCAACATGTGTTCCTTCACAATGAACAGTGAATAGCGAAGCTCCAACATAATTCCGGAGGATCTGTGCAGATTTCTCTGATTTCCTTTTCCATGTGTTGCCAGTTATCTTAAAGTGGACTTTTCAGTTAAAGTGGTGTTCCAGCCGAAATTATACTTTTTAAATAAAAATACCCCTATAATACACAAGCCTAATGTATTCTAGTAAAGTTAGTCTGTAAACTAAGGTCTGTTTTGTTTGTTTATAGCAGTAGTTTGTTATTTTATAAACTTACAGCAGGCCGTGGCCATCTTAAGTGTGGGCATCTGAAGCCAGACTGTATTTCTTCCTGGATCTCATCCTTGCAGATCTCGCACATGCCCAGTGCAGCACAAGCAGTGTAATAGGTTTCAGGTCAGGTTTCCATAGCAACGGCAGTGTCAGAGGAAGTTGCCGCCCCTTCCCAGAAGGCATTGCAAGCAGGAAATGATGCGATGGGCCACGGCCAGGGAGGAGGAAGTGAAAAATGAATACAGCAGATATACAGTAGGTGCTGAGAATTTTTTTTTTTAAATATCCAATTCGTTTACAGTGCACAGTTTAGTGAGGGATGCTAAAGAGTTGTAAAAGTGGGTGGAACTCCACTTTAAGGGGGGTAGAGGGGAATTGTAGTCAGTGCCGAAACAGGCTCGCCCATTACAAAGATGAAGAACTGCACCCTCCTCCCCTGCTGTTAATGCGTCACAGGCACCCCCAGCACCTCTGGCCACATGTGGTACTGCACACCCCCAGAGGCCTGAATCCTGTTCGTCTTGCGAGACAGCGCTCGTAAATCGTAAACCACGTTACTCGCAATCCGAGGTTTTACTGTATTCCTGTACTGGCAGAAAATAGCTTTAGCTTGAAAAAAGAAAACGAATGCAGCCACCACATTCAAGGACAGGTAAGCTGCAACATAAGAAACCATTTGTTTTCAAGTTTAACCATTCTTTAATATCCCAAGTCTGTAATGGAGATAACAATGTGAAAGCTTTGTTGGCGAATCACAACGCTCCAAATAATCTTTGCTTCAAAATATGGTGATCCATCAGAAATGTTGTGGGTGCTTTATCCTTGGTGGAGCTCTCCTTTAAGAACATGAAAGAGGACCTGTTCCTTTACACTGCGGGGTTAGGTAATGGAAGATTTATGATTCCCGCTGAGTTGTAGAGATGCCGGTCCTCACTAACCTCAATTTACTGTCAGCGAGCAGCTTATCTGAAGGTGACAGAGAAACCAATTCCCACCTAAACAATCTATTCCGCATTTCATCGGTATGGCCTCGGACAAGATGGAGCATTCCATATTTTATATTCCTGCTTACCAAGTCCGCCATCGCTGCAGATCTGCATTGCTGTGATAAAATCCTGACGTTGATTAGCCTCTCCCAGGGGTACAAGAAGCAGATCTAATATACTGATAGATGTCCATGCAATTCACAGTTTGCCCAACACTTGTAAATTATATTCACACCACATTATATTCACACCTATCAATATAGTCTAAGTCTAATTAGACTTAGATTCCTATTCCAAAACCATAACCATTAGCCTGTGAGGGTCCAGCACGCTGTCTTGATGTGGGATTTTGGTGTTACCCAGTGATATCATAGGTGTGCAGCCCTTGTTTCCATTAAAGGAGAAGGAAGATGCTGTAGAGGTATTATTTGCTTTTGGAGGGTGTCTGTGGGAATTTGTGCCTATTTATGAGGTCATGTGCTAATGCTGTACGGGAAGACCTGGCTCACCATTAGCATTCCAATTCACCCCAAAGGTGTTGGGCTGAGGTCAGGATTCTGTGGAAGCCCCTTGGGTTCCTCTACACCAAGGGTCTTTAAACCTTTCAAACAATGGGCAAGTTTACTGTTCTTGGGGGGGGGGGGGGGGGGGTTGTGGCTAGTGAGGGTAGAGAATGTCCTGGGTCCATCATCAGTAGAGAGAATAAGCATTGCCTCAAGGTTGGTGGTCTATAAAAGGAGGTATAGTGCCCCACCATTGGATTTAGTGGGAGGAATAGTGCCCCAGCGTAGGTATCAGTGGAAGAAATAGTGTCTCATTGTTGGTGTCAGTGGGAGGAATAGAGCCCCATTATTAGTGTCAGTGCCAATAATTATGCCCCACTGTTGGTGTCAGTGGAAGAAATAGTGCCCTTATATCATTGGGACTCTGAATAGTGCCTCAAGGGCCAGATAAAGGCTTGCCAAGGGCCACATTCGGCCCTCTGGCTGCAGTTTGGACGCCACTGCTCTTCACCACGGTTGAACCATGTCTTTATGGAATTGGCATGAAGAGGGCCTTCCCCATAGTGTTCCCACAAGGTTGGACATGGACATTGGTAGTTGTAATGGTCAGATATCTGATGTAGGTCCACACTATGTAGGTAACTTGCACCAGTGATAATAACATATTCCATCCTTTAGTCCCGGCGTCCTTCTCCCTCATTCCTTGGCCCGACAGCATATTGGACATGTGATGCATCAATATTCTTTTTTTTTTTCAGATCTGATTATGGATTATCTGACGCTCGCCTCGGAGCCGCAGGGAATTAGATCTTCCAATGGTATAATTAATTTCGTCAAAAAGTTTAGGACATGACTCTAGTCATCTGTTCAAATCCCCTGGTTGTATGCCTTGAACAGGAGCACGCTAATTGAATGCGTTTGGCAATTAGGATTAACATATATTAGTATAAAATTAAACCCATATTTAAATGCGGTCTCCGAAGAGCTGTGATTTTTCACCATGATTATTCAAGAGGAGAATCTTTTTCTAGTTGGCTTCATTCACAGGCAAAAATTGAGGGCTGTAGGCCAACGTAATAGACTCTTCTTCTCCTTTATACTAGTAAATACAGAGCTTAAATCTAAGGCTTAACGGAGGGCCAACATCTGAACATATAGCCAAGGGAATTTTGTTTTGGTCCTTCCATTCTCAAAATCTCCCAGACAAAACACAAAAGAAGAGAGGGCAAAGCCACCCTAGTGTAACTTGGCTTTAATATGGTAAAATTTAAAACACTACAATGGTCAAACTCACATTGTGTGAAGACAGATACAGCATAAGGATTCCACAGTGGCTACACTCCTAAAACCACCTCAAGATCCCGACAGGGGAAGGGGGAGCCATGGACGTTCAACCTAGCTGCCCGAATACGGGCAACACATCCGGGGCTATCCACCACCACGCTCGACGTGCAGATTTTAATGCCCATGTGCCTGGTACAGCTGGCGCTGCTCTCCAGGGACACTCAAACCCACATGAGCAGAATACAGGGGGGAAGAGAGGAAGGATGTCACACAGCTGCCATGACAACGCGTTTCAGAGGTATGGCCTCCTTCCTCAGGAGACAGCTCAGTCGGGTTTGTGACCTGACTACTCTCTCTAACAGTTGGGAAATGCAGCCTGGTCACCTCCCCACCCCTAGCCCATGAATGGACGGTGTAAGAGCAGCAAGACACTAATAACGTCATCTCTCTACTCACTCTGCTCTCTCCTCTTCTCAGCATGTTTCTTGTCCACACATGTGCACTGCAGGATATCTGATTGGCCCATTTGGCCCCTCATCAATACATATGCTGGGCAGCTGGGCAATAAAGCCCAACCACCCTGCCTCTGCATATAGGTGTCCTGACGATTAAAAGATGTTAGCAAATGTATGCAAAACTCATTACTGAGCTTTCATTGGGCATTTGGTGGGCTTTTATGTCAACGGAACCTCACTGCACACAGGTCCTTCACATATCAAATTCATACAACAGATACAATGAAGGAAGGTAGTGTGATAGGTAAACACTCGCGCCTATGATCATAAACCTTATAAACAATGTACTAAAGTGTTAATTGCAGCAGCTGTTTCAAATCCAGTGATTGATAGTAGATAATAATGTCACAAAAATCGAAATTCCCATGAACAAACAGCGTTTGCTGATAACAAGTGATATTAAACTCCCATAAATAAAGAATTGTGCAATCACAATATACAAAAAAAAAACCCAACATATACATTCAGTGTTTCATAAGTCCATTGACAGTGATTAAAAAGAACTCCTTTCACCAAAAGAGTGCGTTCTCGCCGTTTGAATCCCACAAATGAGTGATTCATAGTTGAATGTGCTCCCAAAGCAAACAACTCATGGAAGGGAATGTAGTTGACCGGATGTAGTTGACCCTCAATGTCATACAACAAGAGAGCTCAAATGAGCTTAAGCGGTCTCCCTGACCAAAGAATCCACAAACCAGGTCCAATCGTAGTCTCCTTACTGCATTCCATACATCCAAGGGTAGACCTCGTGGCAATCATAAATAAAACGGGCTGCACATAGTGTAAAACAGTTTTGACTCTTTATTTAAAAAGCCTTCAAACAGGTACAGTTTACAACAGGAATTTATGCAAACCCCTCCTGTACAGGCATCCATAACATTTCATAAGTCTAGGCATTCATAACATCAAATAAACCATAAAAAATGCTCAGGTCTATAAACGTGCATTCCACCTAGAGCCTTGCACAATGCACGCGTTTTGTCTTTAAAAATGATACCATCAGAAACTTCTGATGACATAATTTTAGAAGACGAAACACGTCAAGCTCGGGTGCACGGTGCAGGTCTCTAGGTGGAATGCACGTTTATACACCTGAGCCTTTTTTATGGTTTATTTGATGTTATGAATGCCTGTACAGGAGGGGTTTGCATAAATTCCTGTTGTAAACTGTACCTGTTTGAAGGCTTTTTAAATAAAGAGTCAAAACTGTTTTACGCTATGTGCAGCCCGTTTTCTTTTTAAATGCCACAAGGTCTACCCTTGGATGTAGGGAATGCAGTGAAGAGACTACGATTGGACCTGGTTCATGGATTTTTTGGTCACGGAGACCGCTTAAGCTCATATGACCTCTTTTGTTGTATGACATTGAGGGTCAACTACTTTCGGTGAGTAGGAATCTTCACTTCACTTCCACGAGTTGTTTGCTTTTGGAGCACATTCAACTATGAATCACTCATTTGTGGGATTCAAACGCGAGAACGCACTCTTTTGGCAAAAGGAGTTCTTTTTAATCACTGTCAATGGACTTATGAAACACTGAATGTATATGTTGTTTTTTTAATTTATTTTTTTTTGTATATTGTGATTGCAAAATTGTTTATTAATGGGAGTTTGATATCACTTGTTACCAGCAAGCGCTGTTTGTTCACGAGAATTTAGATTTTTGTGACATTACTATCTAGGAAGGAAGGAAGGAAGTAATGAGATGGGGAGGCGGGAAGGAAGGGGGGAACTAAAAAAATTGAGAAAGGAAGAAAGAAAAGAAGAAGTAAGGAAGGAAGGAAGGAAATAAAAGGAGAAATGAAGAAAGAAAAGAAGAAGGAAGGAAGTTACTAAGGAAATAGAGAAAGGAAAAAATGAGGAAGGAAGGAAACAGATAGAGAAAAGGAAGAAACTAAGAAGGAAGAAAGGAGAGAAGAAAGAAGAAAGTAATGAGGGTGGTAGGAAAGAAGGAAGAAAAAGAGATGGAAAGAAGGAAGGGAGGAAAGAATGAAGGACAGTAAGAAAGGAAGGAAGGAAAAGAATGAGGCAAAAATAAAAGAGACAAGGATGGGGAAATGAAGGGAAGACTAATAAAGGAAGTAATGAGAATGAGAGGCAGGAAGGAAGGAAGAAAGTAAGGAGAGAATGAAGAAAATGGCGGAAGGCAGGAAAGAAAGGAAGGAAAGGAAGGAGACAGATGGAGAAAGCAAGGAAACTGAGAAGGGAGGAAGGAGAGAAGAAAGAAGGAAGTAATGAAGATGGGAGGCAGGAAGGAAAGGAAAAGGGATGGAAAGGGGGAAGCAAGGAAAGAATGAAGGGCATGGAGGAAGGAAGGAAGGAAGGAAGGAAGGAAGGAAGGAAGGAAGGAAGTGAGGATGGGACTAAGGAAGGAAGGAAGGAAGGTGGATCCTTCCTATACTCCTGCATATTTCCTGTCAGGGGATAACTGTGATTAATGGAAGAGCACAATTAAAATGCAAGGACAGGCTACATTCACCATTCTTATCCTTTGTGAATGCTAAAATGGCAACATTTCTCCTGTCACTTCCTATCTACATGCACCCCCGCGATGGCTGCATGGCATTTCTCAGGGTGAGTTTCCTGATGGTGACAGCAGTGGACTGGGCTTGCCTAACGTAAGACTAATAGCAGTCTTCAACCGAAGGCCCTGTGACAAGGTGACAACACAGGAGTACAATTAGGAGACTTATGCCCTGCACACACGTTCGGACATTGATCGGACATTCCGACAACAAAATCCATGGATTTTTTCTGACGGATGTTGGCTCAAACTTGTCTTGCATACACACGGTCACACAAAGTTGTCGGAAAATCCAATCAACGCGGTGACGTAAAACACGTACGTCGGAAGTATAAACGGGGCAGTAGCCAATAGCTTTCATCACTTAATTTATTCTGAGCATGCGTGGCACTTTGTGCATCGGATTTGTGTACACACGATCAGAAATTCCGGCAACGGATTTTGTTGTCGGAAAATTTTATAGCCTGCTCTCAAACTTTGTGTGTCGGAAATTCCGATGGAAAATGTGTGATGGAGCCCACACACGGTCGGAATTTCCGACAACAAGGTCCTATCACACATTTTCCGTCGGAAAATCCGACCGTGTGTACGGGGCATTACACTGAGTGTTGTCACAGGAAGTGACATTACACTGAGTGTAACAGGAAGTGTCTGAACAAGGACCTTCATGGCAGGATCACCTGAGATTATTTCTATTGTCCTTATGAATACAATGTATAACTACAAAAGGGGTTGATTTACTAGACTGGAGAGCGCAAAATCTGGTGCAGCTCTGTAAAGAAACCAATTAACTTCCTTTTTTTTTTTTTTTTCAAAATTAATTTAACAAGCTGAAGTTAGAAGCTGATTGGCTACCATGCACAGCTGCACCAGATTTTGAACTTTCTAGTTTTAGTAAATTCCCCCCATTGCCTCATTAGCTGGTGTTTCTTTACATTTCTACTATTATTCTGTCCTTTTTCCATATATACATTTATGGACAGAAATCTGAGGATAAACGCACATCACGTTTCTCATTAAACCAGGAACTCTTTCTTTCCAAAGCTGACTTGCTGTTAGAAGAAATCTTTGTAGTTGATCTGAGTGACAGAACTTTAAATATGTGCCAAAGTAATGATGATGTTGTGTGAGGATGTGAGTGTTAATGTTCTTCCTCGGGGGACAAGGACGCAGTGTCAGTGTAGCCTTCCCAGGTTGCGGAGGACTCAGCTCTGGGAGTGACAGCTCTGTGGATAATGCATGGCTTCAGCTCTGTAGACGTGTTAGTCATCAAAGTTCTCTCCTTCCATCTGGGAATTATTGTAGACTTTATGATATAGGAGATGCCGTGTGTTTACCATACAAGACATAACCCAACATTATCTCGGAGAATCATGATGAGGTTTTGCTGCCTGGGGAAGGAGGGGGAGGGGTTGGGGTTTAGGAAACGCCAGAGAATGTTCTTCGGCATACATACGTAAAGAGCCAGTCCACCCAAAACTGAAATCCATGGGAGAGATTTACTAAAACTGGGGCACTCAAGATCTGGTGCAGTTGTGCAAAGTAACCAATCAGCTTCTACCTTCAGCTTGTTCAAATAAGCTTTGGCAATAAAACCTGGAAGCTGATTGGTTTCTATGCAGAGCTGCACCAGATTTTGCACTCTCCATTTTTAGTAAATTAACCCCAATGAGTTCAGTGGATATCGGTGGAGGTAAACCATTGGATCTCCGGAGTTCTCAGATCCGCTCATCACTATCAATGAAGAAGATCCTGCTGAATTCTGGGTTTGGGGCACCTGTAATGTATCTCTTTATTTAGGCTACTGAATATCTATCTATCCATCCATTATCTGTCTGTCTATAATCCTTGTGACAAAATCAATATAGGAAAATTTACTATCTATCTATCTATCTATCTATCTATCTATCTATCTATCTATCTATCTATCTATCTATCTATCTATCTATCTATCTATCTATCTATCTATCATCCATACATTATCTATCTGTTCATTCATCTATCTTCAATCCGTTACCTATCTAATGTTCTATCTATCTATCTGTTATCTATCTAATTATCTCTCTATATATCTATCTTACTATTTTTTAACTATCTATCTATCTCATTTATCCATCTAATTTTTATTAATGTATGTGTCTGTCTATTCATTTATTATTTATTTATCCAATTATCTATCTATCTATCTATCTATCTATCTATCTATCTATCTATCTATCTATCTATCTATCTATCTATCTATCTATTATTTATCTAAGTATCTCTGTGTCTGTCTGTCTTACTATTTCTTATCTTTCTATCTGTTTATCTCTCTGCCTGTCTGTCTGTCTTTATCTACTTACTAATTTACTTATCTATTATCTATCTAATCTTACTATATCTATCTATCTATCTATCTATCTATCTATCTATCTATCTATCTATCTATCTATCTATCTATCTATCTATCTATCTATCTATCTATCTATCTATCTATCTATCTATCTATCTATCTATCTATTATTATATCTAAGTATCTCTCTGTCTGTCTATCTTACTATTTCTTATCTTTCTATCTGTTGATCTATCTGCCTGTCTGTCTGTCTTATCTACTTACTAATTTACTTATCTATTATCGATCTATCTGTCTTTTCTCAATACATTTTGGTAATCCAGTGAAAGGAAAGTTTGGATGGAATGAATTCTCTTTGTAGAAGATCCTAATTAGCATGTTGCTCATTATCTTTCCTCGGAGAGCGTCCCGTGGATATCTCCTGAATGCAGGGAGACGATCGCTGAGTGTTTTTCTTGGCTGGTTAATTACGATTAAACTGTGTAGAGAGACATTTTTATCCTCCTATTTTTCCCTGGGAGATTTTCTTCCACGATTGCCATCCTTCCTTCGTCATCCTGGATTACGTGACTGGAGGCCATAGACGGCGGTCCTCGTATATCACACATCTGAGTCTCCATGCTCTGCGGATCATACACACAATGTCAGCCATGTCAAATACTGTAATTAACGTCACTACAGGAATCGAGCAACTCGTCCGCTAATCCATCCAAGTCACAAATCTTCTCTAATCCCATAGAACCATCCGAGCATACCGGCTCTGGTGTCTACAGAGAGAAATCGCTTGGGCTGACTCCTTATTTGCCATGAAAGATGGACATAAGACAGCAATTTGTATGCCAGCAGCGTCATAGTATTAAATATCTGAGCCCAATCGTTGATTTTCTGGAAATTGTTATAAAGACTTAGCAGCTGGGAGGCGGTGTGAGGTCAGCCATATGATGGGCAGCTGCTATCGGGGCTCATTCACACTATATGTGGTGATTGCCGTTCTTCTACACTGGACGGATGCCAGTCACCATAAAGGCACATAGAAAACAATTGTTTTCTATGTGCCCTGTTCACACTGCAATACTCCCTTCAGGTGGGTTGTGGAGCATTGCAGAAAAATGTGGACATGGTATATTCTTATGATTTTTTTCTTTTTCTTTAGTCTTTATCTGTTCTCCAAAATTACATGCAGGTCAAGTTGTCCAGCAGTAGTGATGGTAGCGGGGATTAGGATGCTCTATCACACTACCAGGGGCAATCAAAAAATGTCATAGGAATGAGCGGCAGAGGTTCTTAGCAGAACTTATTTTGGCACAAAATTACTTATTTCCTCGTCTGTGAAATGGTGCTAAAACTCTAATGCCGCGTACACACGGTCGGACTTTTCGTCTACAAAAGTCCAACGGACGCTGACGGACTAAAGCTGGCTGGTAATCCGATCGTGTGTGGGCTTCTCCGGACTTTCAACTCACTTTTTTAGCCTCAAATCCGACGTACTTTAGATTTGAAACATGCTTCAAATCTTTACTTCGTAACTACGACGGACCCCGAAATCCGCTCGTCTGTGTGCTAGTCCGACGGACAAAAAGCCACGCTAGGGCACCTATTGGCTACTGGCTATGAACTTCCTTATTTTAGTCCGGTGTACGTCATCACGTAAGAATTCGACGGACTTTTGTGTGATCGTGTGTAGGCAAGTCTGTTCGTTAGAAAGTCCGCCGCAAGTCCGTCGAAAGTCCGCCGAAAGTCTGCCGGAAGTCTGTCAGACAGGCTGTCTGACTTTTGTAGACGAAAAGTCCGACCGTGTGTACGCGGCATAATGCCGCGTACACACGGTCGGACTTTTCGTCTACAAAAGTCCAACGGACGCTGACGGACTAAAGCTGGCTGGTAATCCGATCGTGTGTGGGCTTCTCCGGACTTTCAACGTACTTTTTTAGCCTCAAATCCGACGTACTTTAGATTTGAAACATGCTTCAAATCTTTACGTCGTAACTACGACGGACCCCGAAATCCGCTCGTCTGTGTGCTAGTCCGACGGACAAAAAGCCACGCTAGGGCACCTATTGGCTACTGGCTATGAACTTCCTTATTTTAGTCCGGTGTACGTCATCACGTACGAATCCGTCGGACTTTTGTGTGGTCGTGTGTAGGCAAGTCCGTTCGTTAGAAAGTATGCCGCAAGTCCGCCGCAAGTCCGCCGAAAGTCTGCCGGAAGTCTGTCGGACAGGCTGTCTGACTTTTGTAGACGAAAAGTCCGACCGTGTGTACGCGGCATTAGTTTCGCTCACAAAGCTGCTTATGCTACATTTGCTTGGAAAAAAAAAAGTTGCCTTTTTTTATATTCACAATTTATGGGTTTTTTTTTGAGTAGGTGTATAAGGTAGTCTAATTTAGCTCATTGCATTGTTCTTTCCATTTGTGTTTTTTTCTTCCTTTCCAAATTCCACTAATTCCCCCCCCCCCCCCCCCCAACCTCAGACCCCCGCATCCACTGCACCAGGGTTGTAGGGAAGAGGCCCTTTGTCCCATCAATAAACGCATGGAGCCTGGGATGGTGTAGAAGTGTGTGTGTATGTGTGTGTGGGGGGGGGGGGGGGGTGATTGCCACTTGTTTCTTTCCTATTGGGGGGGATAATTTTTTTTTGTATTTAGCATGGGGTACCCCCTTACAATTGCAAAGAAACACAAAGGGGCTCCTCTAAGTGCAGTATGTAAGATCAATTTAATAATAAAAAAAGCAAATACAACACTCACTGTAGAAGAATAAAAAGCGCAAGTCATTAGCTCTGTTGAAATCCAGGCAATGCAATAATAATAGGGAGTAGACACCGCTAGTAAGAGAGGATGTACAACCTCTGGAGGTCATCTGACAGCATAGGAACTTGGCTGAGGATGTCACACTCAAGGAGGCGTGAAGAAGGCATGGCTACACATTTCAAGGCTCGAGAAAGAGGCGTTACCACCTTAAAACACGTAGCCATGCCCCCTTCACGCCTCCCAGCGCCTGATATCATCATCCTAGAGTGTGACATCATCAGTCAAGTTCCCATGCTGTCAGATCCGCTCCATAGAGGATATATAAGCTCTGCAGAGTGGGTGACAGTATGGGAACTTGACTGATGATGTCACACTCTAGGAGGCGTGAAGGGGGCATGGCTACATTTTTCAAGGCTTGAGAAAGAGGCGTTATCAACTTGAAACATGTAGCCATGCCCCCTTCACACCTCCCGGTGTGTGACATCATCAGCCACATTCCCATGCTGTCAAATTGGCTCCAGATAGGATATACAAGCTCTGGAGTCAATCTGACAGCATGGGAACTTGGCTGATGTCACACTACAGGAGGCGTGAAGGGGGCATGGCTATGAGTTTCAAGGCATGAGAAAGAGGAACACGTACTCACACCCCCTTTATGCCTCCCGGTGTGTGACATCATTGTCCAAGTACCCACGCTGTCAGATTGACTCCAGAGCTTGTATATCCTCTCTAGAGCCGATCTGACAGCATGAGAACTTGGTTGATGATGTCACACTCTAGGAGGCGTGAAGGGGGCATGGCTACACTTTCCAAGGCTTGAGAAAGAGGCGTTACCACCTTAAAACACGTAGCCATGCCCCCTTCACGCCTCTCAGCATGTGATATCATCAGCCAAGTTCCCATGCTGTCAGATAGACTCCAGAGAGGATATATAAGCTCTGGAGTGTATGTGACAGCATGGGAACTTGACTGGTAATGTCACACTCTAGGAGGCGTGAAGGGGGCATGGCTACACTTTTCAAGGCTTGAGAAAGAGGCGTTATCAACTTGAAACATGTAGCCACGCCCCTTCACACCTCCCAGTGTGTGACATCATCAGCCACATACCCATGCTGTCAAATCGGCTCCTGAGAGCATATACAAGCTCTGAAGCCGATCTGACAGCATGGGAACTTGGCTGATGATGTCACTTTAGGAGGCATAGGGGGGCATGGCTACACGTTTCAAGGCTTAAGAAAGAGGCATTACCACCTTGAAACAGGTAGTCACACCCCCTTCAAGCCCCCCGGCGTGTGACATCATCGGCCAAGTTCCCATGCTGTCAGATCAGCTCCAGAGAGGATATACAAGCTCTGGGGTCAATCTGACAGCATGGGAACTTAGCTGATGATGTCACACTACAGGAGGCGTGAAGGGGGCTTGGCTACGGGTTTCAAGGCTTGAGAAAGAGGAACACGTAGTCATGCCCCCTTTACGCCTCCTGGTGTGTGACATCATCGGCCAAGTACCCATGCTGTCAGATCGACTCCAGAGCTTGTATGTCCTCTCTGGAGCCGATCTGACAGCATGAGAACTTGGCTGATGATGTCACACGCCAGGATGGGTAAGGAGGGTGTGGGTACTTTTTTCAAGGTGGTAACACCTCTTTCTCAAGGCTTGAAATACGTAGCCATGCCCTCTTTATGTCTTCTCGCGTGTGACATCATCAGCCAAGTTCCCATGCTGTCAGATCCGTTACAGAGCTTGTGTATCCTCTCTTAATGGCGACTTTTTCTCCCTATTATTTTTGCACTGCCTGGGTTTCTGGATGATGGCAACAGAGCTTATGACAGATTTAGTTTCTCCTATATGTGAGTGATTTATTCGCTTTTCATTAATAACGTAATCTTACATACGGCACTAAGAAGGGGCGCTCTCTTGTGTTTCTTTGCATTACTACAGATATTCCTTCCATCTGCTGAGGAGCTACACTCAGTCTTATTTAAACCAGCTGAGCCTGCCATTATATAGCCTATGTGGTCAT
The DNA here is from genome assembly GCA_037952835.1 of Lithobates septentrionalis. Lineage (NCBI taxonomy): Eukaryota > Metazoa > Chordata > Amphibia > Anura > Ranidae > Lithobates > Lithobates septentrionalis. Next base: position 564,354 of record JBBDGP010002172.1, read on the forward strand.
TATGAACTTTTCAGCTTGGGCTTCACCAGTCTGGAGTTTACTGTCTTGTTTGGTGCTGTAACAGATTTGTTTTATTTCCCTATTAAAAATCACTCTCTGCAGAAGAGGCCCTTGTCTTAATCAACATGGGGATAAGATGCTTTGCCCCCCTTCCTTTTCTGGCCATCCTGGCTGCAAGTTGGGGTAAGGATCTGATATAGATTTTAATGGGTGAACCCCACGCTTTTTTTTTTCTTGTTTATTTGTGTACGGTGCCACAAGGGTCTGATGCGTGCTCGCTCTTGAGACCTGCTCTATACGTCCATAAGGTACATAGAGCCACGTTTTGACCCCGGCCTTCCGCTCTCTCCTCATTGGCTCACTGACTGTGATTGACAGCAGCGGGAGCCAATGGTTTTCACTGCTGCCTCAGCCGATGAGGAGAGGAAGTCCCAGAACAGCCGAGGCTCTTGTGCACATTGCTGGATCGAGAGGGGGCTCAGGTGAGTATCGGTGGTGCTGTGGGAGGAGCAGCACACAGAAGTTTTTTTACCTTTGTGCATAGCATGCATGAAGGTAAAAAAAATTCAACCTTTACAACCACTTTACCAATAGTGCAATTTTCTCTATTGGTAAATCTTTTTTACATTTTTACGCAGGGCCGTCTTTAATGTAGGGCAAAAGGGGCAGCTGCCCCGGCCCCAGTCATTTTTGTGGGGGCCAAAACAGCTGCCCCCTTGAGCCAGCACCGCCCACAAATAGTTGAAAAGTGGATTTGGGAGGGCCCAAGAAAGTGTTTGCCCAGGATCCAATCAATATTAAAGACAGCCCTGATTTTACGACCGAATGTTCTTATGACTATTTTTTTCTTAGGATTGAATGTTGGGGAATGGCAACAAACAGAAACTGACATTACAATCCAAATGGGTATTATTTATTACGTTTGCATAAATGATGAAACATTCATAAAGGGAATTCTGGATAATTAGACCCGTTAGTGGTGACTAAACGACTGTACAAAGTTATCCCTGGAGCATTTCAGTCCACTCTGAATCACCGTCACCTCCCCACACATAGAAAATATTCACTGTAACTGTTTAAGAATAACTAACAATACAACAAGACGCCTCTGCGGCTTTTCGAAACCGCTTTCAGTTCATATCTCGTGGGTGCACTCATATCCCGCTATAATATCATTACAATAAGCCTCGGGCTTGCCTTATTAAAGAAATTCCCCGCAGCCACAACCTCCATCGTTCTTCCTTCCCGTGTAAGTTTTCAAGGTCACCGCCGCCCGTGAGTCAGCGCATTGTTGCTAATTACAATGGATGTTTATATTATCTCTCCCGCCTATGCACAATGTTCTCTTACAGTTAGGGAGAGCGGAATTGGAAAGGATAATGGGAATATAATTTTCGCTGCACGTCATTCTTCTTACCTGAAGTTCCTCTGAAGTCCTCATGATTCTCACTTCGGTCTGCCGGAGAAGAGGGGGGGGGGGGGTCCTGCGAGGAACACAAGGTGGATAATTAGTTGGCACATAAAAGAGGCCTTTTGTTATGAGAGCTCCAGAGGAGGAGTGAAGGAGTACGGATTCTGAAAACGAAATTCTAATTTTCCCTCAAATAAACTTTATGCTAAAAGGGAACTTCGGGAAAACATAAAACCCCATTCTGGTGTTTAAATCCTTTTCATTGGGAGAATATGCTTTTGTTGGTAGTCTCTCTTACTTATGCAGCGTACACACGGGCGTACTTTTCGACCGGACTATCCGACGGACTTTCGGCGGACTTCCGATGGACTTTCCGAACAAACGGACTTGCCTACACACGATCACACCAAAGTCCGACGGATTCGTACGTGATGACGTACACCGGACTAAAATAAGGAAGTTGATAGCCAATAGCTAATAGCTGCCCTAGCGTCGGTTTTCGTCCGTCGGACTAGCATACAGACGAACGGACTTTTCGATGGGAACTGGGTCCGGCGGAGTTCCGACGTAAAGATTTGAAACATGTTCCAAATCTAAAGTCCGTCAGAATTTCAACCGAAAAAGTCAGCTACAGGTCCGATGAAGCCCCACACACGGTCGAATTGTCCGTCGGACCAGTCCGGACGAAAAGTCCGCTCGTGTGTACGCGGCATTAGGTTCGGGTTTAGGACTACTATTATAGGGCGTACACACGGTCGGACTTTGTTCGGACATTCCGACAACAAAATCCTAGGATTTTTTCCGATGGATGTTGGCTCAAATTTGTTTTGTCTACACACGGTCACACAAAGTTGTCGGAAAATCCGATCGTTCTGAACGCGGTGACGTAAAACACGTACGTCGGGACTATAAACGGGGCAGTGGCCAATAGCTTTCATCTCTTTATTTATTCTGAGCATGCGTGGCACTTTGTCCGTCGGATTTGTGTACACACGATCGGAATTTCCGACAACGGATTTTGTTGTCGGAAAATTTTATCTCCTGCTCTCCAACTTTGTGTGTCGGAAAATCCGATGGAAATTGTCCGATGGAGCCCACACACGGTCGGAATTTCCGACAACACGCTCCGATCGGACATTTTCCATCGGAAAATCCGACCGTGTGTTCAGCATTAGGCTGAAGGTCAGGGATTTAGGTTAAAGTGGTGTATCTCGTCACTCTACTTATTTAATTTATATGCAGAGTACATCATGCGAAATGCCAGGATCGACGAATCACAAGCCAGAATTAAGATCGCAGGGAGAAATATCAACGACCTGAGATATGCAGATGATACCTCACTAATGGCAGAAAGTGAAGAAGAACTAAAGAGTATCCTAATGAAGGTGAAAGAGGAGAGCGCAAAAGCTGGCCTGAAATTGAACATAGATGCCGCGTACACACGACCGGACTTTGCGGCATACTTGGTTTCGGCGGACCGGAGTCCGTCGGACAATTCGATCTTGTGTGGGCTCCAGCGGACTTTTTTTTCCACAAAAGTTTGACGGACCTAGAAATGAAACATGTTTCAAATCTTTTCGACGGACTCGAGTCCGGTCGAAAAGTCCGCTCGTCTGTGTGCTAGTCCGACAGACAAAAACCGATGCTAGGGCAGCTATTGGCTACTGGCGATCAACTTCCTTGTTTGAGTCCAGTCGTACGTCATCACGTACGAATCTGTTGGACTTTGGTTGATCGTGTGTAGGCAAGTCCGTTCATTCGTAAAGTCCGTCGTACAGTCCGTCGAAAAGTCCGCAGGACAAAGTCTGCCGTAAAGTCCGCTCGTGTGTACGCGGCATAAGAAAACTAAGATCATGGCAACTGGTCCCATCACTCCCTGGCAAATAAAAGGAGAAGAAATGGAAACAGTGACAGGTTTTATCTTCCTAGGCTCCAAGATCACGGCGGACGGTGACTGTAGCCATGACATTACGAGACGCTTGCTTCTTGGGAGGAAAGCAATGGCAAACCTAGACAACATAATAAAAATCAGAGCCATCACCCTACCGACAAAGTGCCGTATAGTCAAAGCGATGGCATTCCCAGTAGCAACCTATGGCTGTGAAAGTTGGACCATAAGGAAGGAAAGAAGATCAAACCAGTCAATCCTGAAGGAAATCAACCCTGAATATTCACTGGAAGGATAGATAATGAAGCTGAAACTCGAATACTTTGGCCACCTAATGCGAAGAAAGGACTCCTTGGAAAAGACCGTGATGCTGGGAAACATTGAAGGAAAAAGGGTTAAAGGACGACAGTAAACAAGATGGATAGATAGCATCATGGAAACAATGAACATGAAGTTAACCACTTCCGGACCGTCTCACAACGATATACGTCAGTACTCTGAAGAGGGATATCGTTGTTATGGCAGTAGCTAGCTGCCATAAACCCAATATCCTCTTCTTCAATGAGCAGTCCAGTTTCAGATAAAAGTGGTCTCAGCGGCGGATTCGCGGCAAGATCACTTTGATCAGCGGCGGGAGGGAGCCCTCCCGCCGCTCTCTGGTGCCCTCCGCCGCTTACTGGAGTCAGCAGCTGAGGAGGCGAATGGATCCTTCTCCCTGTTAGGTATGGAGATGAGTGAGGGGAAGATGACCCCCCACCCGTCTCTTTTTTTTTTTTTTTTAAAGAACAGTGTAAAAATAAAAAATAAAAAAAGTAAAATAAATAAGAAAAAAAAACAAAAACTTTAACGCTCAGCCATTACTGAAGTAAGACTGCTACACTTTAGAAGATCCTCAATACAGAATTCATCAGCCTCCAATCCCTGAAGACATCTTGTATGGGGAAACGCGTTTGGTTAGTAGTGTGACGTCATCACGCATAGGCTCATGTTGGTAAGTGTAATCCTTTTAAATATTGTTCACTATTGTATATCATTGATATATGAGTTATACACTTTTCGATGTGAGAGATATTTAAAGAAACAGCGCACTTTTCTTTTTAGTTATATATGAAATATGAACAAAGCATATCCCTCTATAGTGTGTAGTTGTCACAATTAGGAGCACTAAGTGTCATTTCTATCTGCTCCTTCATTCCTCTGCTATCAGCATGAGTCACTACTGACAATTTTGCTTGACACCAAGGGAAAAAAGGTGACAGGGGAGGGGACCTCCAGCTGTTTGACAACCTTAACTGTGTTCCTGTGATCTGTTTGGAGGGGGTGTGTCCCTTCCCTCCAATCAGCTCACATAGCTCTCCTCACTGGGTTCTGCAGTGTGTAATTTCAGCTCTCCACCCATTTTTCTAACAGCTCAGACAAGCTTTATAAATTCTGGACTTTGAACGGATGTAGAGGAGAGAAGACTACAGATAAACAGGTATGACTTATGTAGGAGGATTTATTTAACCTCTGTGTATCACCTAAGGCCAGTCACTTCACTGGAAGGATGTACAACCTTTTTATGCCCCATTGGAAAAATGTCCTTTTACTTAGAAGTGTATTTATTTAAAGCTGAATTCCAGGAATTCAGCCACTTTGTAAAAAGTGAAGGTACACTATGAGTTAAGTCCAAGGAATTGCATGACATCTCCTGGACTTATCTCTATCATTTATGTCTGACAGGTTTGTGGTTCTGCCGGAGCATACACTGACACTCTGGGCTGTGATAGAAGACAGAGAGAGGCACACAGAGCAGCTATGCCATCTTCAACATTAGAGTCAGTGCAGCTGCTATACCTGCCCCTCCCCTCTGCTGCCTATTCAGAGAAGCCTTTGTATTTTATGAATGAGTTTACATAATACAAAGGCTTCTGTAATTGGGCAGGAGGAGGGAAGGGGCAGACATAGCTGCACTGACTCTAATTTTGAAGATGCTTAGACCTGAAGCATCAGCGTCGGGCTTCTGGAAGTACAGAGATACCCGTTTTCGTGAGTGCAGTCAAACTGTCAGATGTAAATAATAGAGATAAGCCCAGGAGATGTCATGCAGCTCATTGGACTTAAGTCATAGTGTGCCTTCACTTTTTTACAAAAAAGCTGAGTTCCTGGAATTCAGCTTTAAAATATGGCATAGCTATGTGTTCAGCAAAACTTAACAGTGATTCTGTGCAAATGGGGCAAAATTGAATGTTCACTCTTCTATTTTTTTTTTTTTTTGCAGGTCAAATGTTATTCATTAAAGTAGAAGAAAAACCCAACTATAATATTTTTTACAAAATAGTCCCTCCCCCTCCTCCTGCCTAACCTGTGTAAAAAAAAAAAAGATCTGTGTACTTATGTATTTTCAATCCTCTCTGGTTCACATGATCCCGCAGCTCTGGCTCCCATTTGTCAGTGAGCAGTGGCTGCAGGGCAGAGGAGGACGCACGAACAATGGCTGGGCCGTGGGAGCTTATGGGTGACATCATGGCTCCAGAAATTCACAGCCACTGTTAAGCGCTCAATGGCAGTTGGCAAAAAGTGAACAGACTGGATTGAAAATAGGTAAATACACAGATTTGTTTGTATACAGGCTAGGCGGGATAGATAGGAGGAGGAGGGAGGGACGTTTTTTTAGGAATAGTTATAGTTAGGCTTATCTTTCACTTTGAGTAGTTCAGGAAAATATCTCTTTATGGCCACTAGATGGAGCTGAGGATCATACTTATCTTCTATGATCCTCAGCTCCATGTATGCAGTATTTCCCCACACCACCCTTTTTTTAAATGAATGAATAACTTTTGATCTGTAGAAGAAATAGAAGAGAGAAGAGTTGGTACTCTCCCTTTTCGAGTCACCCTTAGTCTCACCCCTCTACAGAATTCTGAGCAACGTTCCTTGGTTCCACCCCTACCCACCTCTGAGCACCGTCCCTTGGTTCCACCCCCTACCCACCTCTGAGCACCGTCCCTTGGTTCCACCCCTACCCATCTCTGAGCACTGTCCCTTGGTTTCACCCCCTACCCACCTCTGAGCACCGTCCCTTGGTTCCACCCCCTACCCACCTCTGAGCACCGTCCCTTGGTTCCACCCCCTGCCCACCTCTGAGCACCATCCCTTGGTTCCACCCCCTACCCACCTCTGAGCACCATCCCTTGGTTCCACCCCCTACCCACTTCTGAGTACAGTCCCTTGGTTCCACCCCCTACCCACCTCTGAGCACCGTCCCTTGGTTCCATCCACCCCCTACCCACCTCTGAGCACCGTCCCTTGGTTCCACCCCCTACCCACCTCTGAGCACCATCCCTTGGTTCCACCCCCTACCCACTTCTGAGCACCGTCCCTTGGTTCCACCCCCTACCCACTTCTGAGCACTGTCCCATGGTTCCACCCCCTACCTAGAGAATTCAGAACTAAGTATCATTTTTGGTGCTAAGTAGTTTGTATGGAATTTGCTAATGAAAGGCAGCAAAATAGGTCCCCTGCAGCCAGTAATAATTAAACCACTCAGCAACAATAGACCTCCCCAGCAACAATAGATCCCCCCACAGCAAAATACCCCCAGCAACAATAGATGCACCCCAGCAACAATAAATCTCCCTAGCAACAATAGATCTCCACAGAAACAATAAATCTCCCCAGCAACAATAGTTCCATCACAGCAACTATAGATTCCCACAGCAACAATAGATCCACTCAGCAAAATGGAATTCCCCAGCAACAATAGATCCACCACAGCAACAATAAATCTTCCAGTATCCAGCATCGATATACTCTCCAGCAGCCAGCAACAATAACCCCCCCCCCCCCAACAGTAAATCTCTCGCATGAACAATCGACCCCCCAGAAACAATAGATCTCCCCCACCAACAGCAATAAATATTTTTTTATATACAAACCCCTATCCTAGAGGCACAACAGTAATGAGAGGAAATCTCTGCAAAGTGAGGGGACCCTTCTGTGAGGGTCGATTTATACCCTTGTGGGACGTTAAACTCTCACATGTTAGCCCGTGGTTTATTGCATTTTTTACATTCTTTAAAACAGATGGGCTGCCAATGCACCCTAATGCACTTAAATTGTTTGCTACCCCCAAATGTAATCATTCATACTGATGTCTGTGTTTCCATGTAGGACACTGATCAATTGGAGTTGGCTCTTCCAAAAACTTTTTATTCAGCCATCAATGATATAGCTGAATCCATATTGTCCCTGCCCAAGGACCGCCCCTTCTTGATGCGTTTCACCACTACTGGCTTGATCGCAAGGTTCCATGCCGTTTTTATGCGTTTCCATGTAGTTGTGCTTAAATGTAGCTTGTTCAAATGATATGTATAATTTTGCTGAAAAAAAAAAAACGTAGTCATCCTGCCAGACCTCCTTCTTTCCTATTGCAACCCCACCACACCAGGCACAGAAGTAGACCTATGCTGGTGTGTTCAGTTTCCATAATATATTCCCTGTTGAAGTTACGGGAGGCCATGCCAACACACGCTGTGCCTGTATCTCCCGTAGTCGGTTAAGTTGCCATGTTCCACCCCAGTCCTGCTGTGTTGATTGACAGTTGTTCCCAGCAGGAGCCTTAAACTGAAGCTGCTCATAGCGTGTAAATACACATGCCCCCCGTTATGAAGAAGAGCAATATGGAGAGGCTGTGTGGTCACATGATTGTCAAAAAATAAATAAAAAACGTAAATAACTGTTATTTTCTTGAAAGTGAATACATGTAGAATCCTTAAAGTGATGGTAATCCTTAAAATGTAGAATGCTTAACATGTAGAATCCTTAAAAAAATAAATAAATAACAAACATGTCATACTTACCTCCACTGTGTAGCATGTTTTGCAGAGAGTGGCCCTGATCGTCCATTTCTGGGGTCCCCCGGCGGCTCTCGCAGCTCTTCCCCGCATCAGATAACCTTCTAGGAGAAGCGCTCTCCCGGGGGGGTTACCTTGGGGGCGCCCTCCCAAGTCCAGCATTTGCGTTTATAGACACGAATGCTGGACTCGGCCCTGCCCCCCCCCCCCCCGGCGCCCACGTCATTGGATTTGAGTGACAGCAGCGGGAGCCAATGGCTGTGCTGCTATCAATCTATCCAATCAAGAGCTGGGGACCCATGGAGAGAGGGACAGCGCGTCCTCGCCGAGGGAAATACGGGGCTCAGGTAAGTAAAGCGGGGGGGGGGCTGGGGGGCTGCCAGGTGTTTTTTCACCTTTATGCATAGGATACACAAGAGTTTACAACCCCTTCAAATATTTTTTGCTTTGTTATATTGGGCTTTTACCATAGTGTGTTAACAAATAAATCATTACCCTTTCATACATACACTGTACTGCCTGTTGCAATGTGTGCATCTGGGGTGAGAAGTGGTGTATTTTGGTTTTGTGCTGCCCTGGGCAAGACTAAAATCATCATAAAATCATCTACCCTCAGCTGGTCAACTCCTTCCTGTATCATGACCTAAAGTCTGTCCAGGAAGTAAGGCAGAAGTAATGGAACAGTGTGTTTAAACAGCTATGAAGAGAGTGAGGTAAGCACGTGTAGAATTAATGGAAAGCTGTTTTATTTTTGCAAAATAAGTACATTGATGCTATATTGGTACACAGGGGAGCTGGAATTCAGAAGAAAAAAAAGTGAACAAAGGTGAACTCCGGAGCAGTGGGGAGTTTAATGGGTTGTGTGAAGATCTGACAACCCGACTGTGGGCTGTCAAATTGAACCACTTGGGCAGCTGCATTTGGGCATGCTCTGCCTTTTTCCCCAGGCTCCGCACTCGCATTGGCAGACCCATTTATTTTCTCATCCCCACCCATAGACCGTCTCTCCTCGACGCATTTCATCACTACTGGCTTGATTGCCTTGTGTCAGTGAACATCGTGGCCATGCCTGTATCATTTATGTATTGCGTTGGAGCCACATGGGTCTCTATTTTTGCTAATTAGCTAATTACATTTAAAAAAAGAGGTCTCTCTCTCTCTCTCTCTCTCTCTCTCTCTCTCCTTCTCTCTCTCTCTCTCTCTCTCTCTCTCTCTCTCTCTCTTCTCTCTCTCTCTCTCTCTATATATATATATATATATATATATATATATATATATATATACATATATATATACACACACAGTATAAATATATATATTCTTTATGAAAATGTAATTTGTATTTACACTGTAGATTTTGTTTTTATGTTCGCTGGCCTATCTGAAAATACCTGTTTTTAATCAAAGCCATTAAACATGGCGCACGCTGAGCCATGTTCAATATAAACACTTTAATGCATATTAATTAGCTCCATAATATAAAGGCTTTGATGCATACCCTAATGAGTCTTTGTAGCTAGACATGTGAATTTGTTTTGTTGAGTTTTTCCCTATGTTCTCATTCACTATATTAACAGTCAGCACTCATCCAATTAGGCGCCTAATTTACAAGTGGCAGTCAGTTTAACTTATCCTGATTCTCCGCATGTTAATGTCTGCCACATCAACGCTGCCAGACAAACAGGTCTGGAACATATGAGTTCACAGCCACTGTGTTGCATTTGTTTTCAACAGACTCAATCTTTTTATAGTTAACACAATAACAGAGGGAAGATTGCACGCTGGGAGTGAAACAAGGTGGTTTTCCTAGAAATGGTCATGTCTGAGAAGATGGCCATTAATAGGTACAACGTAGCAGTTTGTCCATTGAAAACTGCATGTCAATACGTTCAGTGTAAATGGGGCAAAATCGAATGATCTCCAGCTGTATTCTCCACAGTTCGAATGTGTGAATGTGGAAAATATGGCATTATGGCCACTAGATGGTGCTGAATATCTTAGGAAACAAGTATACTCCTCAGCACCACCTAGTGGTCACAATGCATTTTTTTGGGCATTAACACATTCAAATTGCAGAGAATATAGCCAGAGAACATAGAATTTTGCCCCATTTGCACAGAATGGATTTACATGCAGCTTTCATGGACAAACAGCTATGCAATCCAATGTTATTAATACACCTCTTAGTAGCTGAAAGAAGCTGGAGGAGATCAGCAGCACTGAGATGTTAACCACTTGCCGACCGCGCTATAGCCAAATGATGGCTACCACATGGATGGCTAGTTCTGGGAGGCCATCATATGACGGCCTCCTGTGTTTGTGCCCACCGCACGGCCACTGCGGGGTGTAGGTGGCGCGCTCTGTGATCCTCTGGACACTGCTAATCACAGATTGAGGTAAAGAGCCAATCAGCTGCTCTTTACCACAAGATCAGCTGTGTCCAAATACAGCTGATCACGGATGTAAATAGAAGCTGGTGATTGGCACTCCTTTCCTCATGATAACAGCTTAAAGGGGAGGAGAAGAGAGCTGATAACCGGCTTTTCTAAAAGGAACATGTGCACTGATAATCAGGGCACTGATTATCAATGTCCTGATTATCAGTGCAGTCCAAACCGTGCCCGCCAGTGCTGCCAATCAGCGCCCATTAGTGCTGCCAATCAGTGCTTCCTCGTTGGTGTCACCTATCAGTGCCGCCTACCAGTGCCCTTCAGTGCCGCCTATTAGTGCCCGTCAATGCCACCCATTAGTTCCGCCTATCAGTGCCACCCATCAGTGCTGCCCATCAGTGTTGCCTATCAGTGCCCATCCGTACCACCTATAACTGTCCATCAGTACCACCTATCAGTGTCCATCAGTGCCGCCTCATCAGTGCCCATCAGTGTTGCGAGAATAATTACCTGTTTCCAAAATTTTATAACAAACTATAAAAAGTTTTTTGTTTTTTTTTCTGGTTGTTATAATTTATTTAGCAAAAAATAAAATAAACCCATTAAATACCACCAAAAGAGAGCTCTATCTGTGTGAACAAAATGCTACAATTTTAGTTTGGGTACAGTGTTGTGTGATTGCGCAATTGTCATTCAAAGTGCGACAGCACTAAAAGCTGAAAGTGCCCATTAGGCAAGTGGATAAAACGTAATTACAGTATTTGATTAAAAAAATGAAATTGTTTATGGTACACAACGCTTTAGCAAACTTAAAGTGGAACTTTAGTCAGAAAATTAAGTCCTTCTAGATCACTTCAGGCTGTCCCCTTTTCATACCTCCCAACTTTCTGAGATGGGAATGAGGGACACCTATTAGCAAAAGTATGCAGGCGTAGGACACACCCCCCTCCCTTTTTTTACCACTACTATTCCTTTATGTTGGCTTTTGAAATGTACAAATGCAGCAATTTAGTAATTGGATGAAAGGTTTAGCACTGGGAAACTTTTTGAAAGATAAAAAGTGCATTTTATATACAACTACCCTGTTTACCCGAAAATAAGACCTAGTGTGAGTGTCAGTGATGGCTGCAATATAAACCCTACCCCCCAAATAAGCCCTACCCTGTTTCCCCGAAAATGAGCCCTACCCTGAAAATAAGACCTACAAGGACTTTTACTAGGGCTTATTTGGGGGGTAGGGCTTATATTGCAGCCATCACCGACAATCACGCTAGGTCTTATTTTCGGGGAAACAGGGTATATAGATCAGACCAAAATGAGGGACAAATGAGGAGGAAAGAGGGACAGAGCAACTTTGTTCCAAATAAGGGACAGGACATCGGCAGATCTCCAGATCTCCAAGGGGACCAAAGACCTCCAAACACGATTCCAAGGGGTGTGCAGGTATCTGAACTCGAACGTGGGAAACACCAAGGCTGGAACTCAGGCGTGGAAAGCCAGAGTGGACGGTCTAAGAACTCTTAAGCCGTGTACACACGACTGGACTTTCCGACCAGACTGGTCAAACGGAACGAATCCGTCGGACAATCCGACCATGTGTGGGCTTCATCGGACCTTCAGCAAACTTTTTCTGTCGAAAATCTGACGGGCTTTAGATTTGGAACATGTTTCAAATCTTTCCGACGGACTCGAGTCCGGTCGAAAAATCAGTTCGTCTGTATGCTAGTCCGACGGACAAAAAAGGACGCAAGGGCAGCTATTGGCTACTGGCTATGAACTTCCTTATTCGAGTCCCTTCGTACGTCATCACGTTCAAACCAACGAACTTTCGAACAGACTTTAGTCCGTTCGTGTGTGGGCAAGTCCGGCCGTTCGAAAGTCCGTCGTAACTCCGTCGAAAGTCCGTCGGAAAGACCGTCGGACCTGTGATGCTGAAAAGTCCGCTCGTGTGTACGCGGCATTACTGTCCTCCATCCATGGTCCAAAATGTATTTATTGCTTCTGCCTTACTTCCTTACAGACTAGAGGTCATGACTTTGGTCCCCTTGGAGATCTGTCGATCTGCTGATCTTGGCACCCTCGCTTGACTGACTCGTTGTCCCTGACACTCTAGTCCACCTAGTAGATATACTTCTCCCTTTGGTTGAAGATGTACCATCTTTGGTGCTCTACATGCCGGCCAGTGCCAGTGTATTCCATCCCTGAGTAACCACCATCCGGTGGTGGACTTACACCAGTCCTTTCCAGGACCCTTTCACTTATTGGACTTTTTTCACTCACACTTTTATTCATTTTTGATTGTCTTTTGTGTGATTGATTTTTCATTACCCAGTTATTATTTGCGTGCAAGGCAAGGATTTTTCGGAAATTCTAATTTTTAGAAATTCAAAGATTCGGAAATTCAAAATTCGGAATTTCGGAAATTCGAAATTCCGGAATTAACAAATTTGTCAGAATTTGTTAAAAAACTAATTTGGAACTAAACGAATTGCACATGTCTAGAAGGGACTCCCTATCTTATCAGTGCATTTAGCTGCCCAAGAATAGGGACTGCACCTGGGTGAGGCTTGAACCCAGCTGGAAGCTGTCGACTGCAGAGGTAATATTCACTGGTCCTGAGGGAGGAGCCAAGGCGGAGCTTGTCACAGGTGCCATGGAGGCACCAGGAAATACATTTTGCCTTTAGTTGTACTTTAAGTGAACTTTTTTTGTGTGTGTTCACATGCACGTTTTTTGTACGATCTGCGGGTGCCAGGCACTGGATGTCCGCCGGCACCTGCTGATTGTCGATAATACGCACAGAACGAAGATCTGCCCTGTTCCGAAGCCAGGGAAAGGATATCCCTGCAAAGCAGGGAATAAAATCTATCTCTTCCCTTAGTAAAAGCAGCACACGTATTTCACAAAAACACTGGCTAGGCACACAATTAACCCTTTGATCACGCTAGCTGTTTAACCCTTTCCCAGCCAGTGTCATAAGTGTCAGTTAGTGTCCGATTGTCCGCCGCAATGTCGCAGTCCTGCTATAAGTCGCTGATCTCTGCCATTACTAGTATAAAAATTAATAAATTTCCCTCACTCCTCAGATTTGTTTACTGTATGCACCTATACCACACACAGCACCAGATTGCTACATACCTTGTTCAGTTCCATACATTGGGCAATAGCATTTAACTGGCATTCAGCATCTATTCCATGGCCTCAAGTGATGGGTAGAATGGAACAAATAAAGCTCTCAGAACACACTCATCATACACTCTTTAAAAAAAAATGGACCCCATGGGACATATCGATACTTTGATATTTATTCATATATACTTATCCTAAATGTCATAATAAATAAAAAAAACGCTATATTAAATCTATACAATTGCATAGGAAATGCACACTATATTACATTCTCTTTCTTCCTCTGTTGTATTGCAATGTTCCTTAATGTACTTAACCTTACTTTATATATACTATACTATTATATTTTAAGTACCTATGTTGTTTTTTTTCTATATTTGTACAAAAATTTGACCTTTTACAATAATAAAAATTGTTTGTAAACAAAATAAATAAATAAATAAATAAAAATTCCACAAATATATGCCATAGTTTGAAGATGCTATAATGTTTGCGTAAACCAATCAATATATGCTTATTGGGATTTTTTTTTACCAAAAATATGTATCAGAATACATATTGAAAATGTGAAAATTACTGCGCTAACTCGTATGCCCCGTACACACGGTCGGACATTGATCGGACATTCCGACAACAAAATCCATGGATTTTTTCCGACGGATGTTGGCTCAAACTTGTCTTGCATACACACGGTCACACAAAGTTGTCGGAAAATCCGATCGTTCTGAACGCGGTGATTTAAAACACGTACGTCGGGTCTATAAACGGGGCAGTAGCCAATAGCTTTCGTCTCTTAATTTATTCTGAGCATGCGTGGCACTTTGTGCGTTGGATTTGTGTACACACGATCAGAATTTCCGACAACGGATTTTGTTGTCGGAAAATTTTAAAGCAAGCTCTCAAACTTTGTGTGTCGGAAATTCCGATGGAAAATGTGTGATGGAGCCTACACACGGTCGGATTTTCCGACAACAAGGTCCTATCACACATTTTCCATCGGAAAATCCGACCGTGTGTACAGGGCATAGTAAAAAATAAGAAGCTGCTACATAAACATTGTGACTAAAATATAAGGAGTGAATGATAAATAATGTAGCGCTGAAGGTAAACACATGTATCAATATATAAGTGAATGGTGCAAAAATCAATAATACAGAAATAACACAAATGAAAATGTGAAAAAGTCCAATGAATGTGAAAGTCCTGAGAAGGGCCGTGTGCGTCAACCATTAATTGATGATAAATCAAGGCTAGAATATGCTGGCACTGTCCGACATGGGAGGCATCAAGGATGGTACATCTTCAACCAAGAAAGGGGAAGTATATCTACTCTTACCGGAACAGGCGGATTCGAATGTCAGCGACAGCGAGTCAAAAAGGCAAGGATGCTGGGATTGGCGGATCAACGGAACTCCAAGGAACCCAGGGCCTCCAACCACGACTCCAAGGGTGTTGTGGACAACCACCCAAATGAACCTCAGATGAAGAGGACACCAGGGCTGGACCTTAGGACCTTAGGCGTGGAAGAACTGACTGGACCGCAAAGGAACTCTCGTCCGGAAAGTTATGCAAAGAAAAAATGCCTCCATATGGTGTAGGTCAAAAAAAGTTTTTTTTTTATTTCTAAAAACCGGCGTACATCAATGGGAATAAAAACTGTGATCACAGAATAAAAATGAGGGCAATGTGAGAAGCAGAAAGCCAATTCCGACGTGTTTCGTCCCAAAGGACTTCAACTGGGGCATCGTTTGGTGGTTGACGCACACGGCCCTTCTCAGGACTTTAACAATCATTGGACTTTTTTACATTTTCATTTGTGTTATTTCTGTATTCCAGAATACATATTGGCCTAAATTGATGAAGAAATTAGATTTTTTTTTTTTACATTTTTTTTTATGTGTTTTTTAGCAGAAAGTAAAAAATATGTATTTTTTGTATCTAGCGCATAAAATAATAAACACAAACATGATCAAATACCACCAAAAGAAAGCTCTATTTGTGGGGGAAAAAATTACATAAATTTTATTTGGGTACAGCGCTGCACGACCGCGCAATTGCCATATCGCAAAAAATAGCCTGGTCCTGAAGGGGGGGGGGGGGGGTAAATCTTCCGGAGGTGAAGTTTATTGTGAATGAGGTTGGATGGACTGATACAGAGAAGACTTCACTCAGCTGATCTCTTGTGATGTATTTATGAGCACTAACAAGTAAAGTTATCTGATGTTTTATTTCTTCTCTTTATTGATCACTGTTGTCCATTGATCCGCTCCCATAGGCACTGTCTTCTGCGTCCCTTTGAGGTCTCTACTGCATCAAATTAGACCAGTTCTAGATGTCAGACTCCCGTGTGGGAAGAGATTTATATTCTCCGCTCATTGTCCGACACGACAGCTCAATGTAATAATGAGGCAACCTTCCACAGGGAGTACATCTTCCCAATCAGTTATTCCATTGATGGACCAACTTCACCAATAATCATCGGGAGCTTCTACACCGTGATGGCACCTGTTCTTGCTATTTGTATTCCCTGATATAAAGTGTATGTTCCTCCCAGAATCTATCTTGACCAATTCCCTTTGCAGTGTGCTATATAATAATCCAAAACTGATATAAAGGTCCCACTGAGATTTGCACTGATCACTTGGGTATTAAAGTGGACCTAGCATCAGATAAATGATTTCATGTTAAGGTGATTGTAAAGGAAAAATTAAAAAAAAATAAAAATAAACACACATGTTATACTTACCTGCTTGGTGTAGTTTTGCCGATGCCAAGTGCCCCCATAGCAAGCAGCTTGTGTAAGAATCCAGGGCTTACTAAAGTGTAAGTAAACCCTCCTATCGTTTTCAGTCAAGGAAGCTGCCATCTTTGCCTCTGTTTAATCTACAACTGCCATGATGCTGCACATGTGATCAGTTATGACACCAGCCATTGGATGGTTTGACAGTTTGGTTGAGAGCACAACCAATGGTAATGTTACATTTCTGGCACGTGCCGGAAATGAAACTGTTTTATGGATGGGTTTACTTCCGCGTAAGCATGCACCAATGGCGCGTTGCCGCAAGAGGAAATCCGTGCCAACTGAGCATGCGCCAAAGACCCCTCAGGGCACCAACCCACACTTGTGCAGAAGACTTGATGGAAAAGGGCCCAGGACGTGCACAGGAAGTTATCTCAACCTGATGGGAAAAGGCGGGAAAATCCCCAGGAGGCGCACAGGAAATGACCTCAAACTTCCCTATATAAGCCCAGCCCAGACACTGCCAAATTGCTGGATTATCTTCAGTCCCCCCCTTGTTCCTGTGCTAGTGTGTGATCCGTCTGAACCTGTTGTGACCTGGAAACCTAATTGACTAATCTTGATTGCTGCTTGCCATTGACCTCAGATTTGTACCTTAACCATTCTACTTCTTTTCCCCTTTTGTACTCAGCTGCCAGATTGGAACCGACCCCGGCTTGGATCACGACCATTCTTCTTCTGATTAACCCTTTCATGCTTCGTTGCCCAACTGGACTTGACCTTGGCTCGGATCTCGGACTAGGGCTTGCACAGTGCTCCGCACCCCTGGCACCCCTGCCATTCGGTGTCCATCAAGTCTCTGTCTCCATCTCCAGAGGCTTTAAGGACCCGAGGTGGAAGGGAGGCCTCCCCACTACTTTGTTCCCACATCAGGTACGTGGCGCTCATGACAGCATGCTATGGGGGCACTCGTACGTGCTCAAATATAAAGAAAAAACCGCGCTAAAATAAATAAATATACATGTGATACAATCAATGCAAACATATCCTAAGAACTCCTCTTAGGGAATTCATATAGATTGTAAACTATAGCAATAATCAAAAATGATGTCAAAAAATAGTAATGTCCATGCACATAAATGTGAATCAAACAGTGATGTCCATATGATTTAAATGGGAATCCTTATACATATGATTATGACCGGAAATAGTCCCGAAGGAAAGCCCATGAATGAACACAACAAGAACTCGGTGGTGAAGATGGAAAAGACACCCCACTCAGTGATCCGCCACCACATAGATTTTGCGCTTACCACAAAGCAAGCAATAGGTAGCCTGTAATCCGTCCCGACATGGGAAGTCCAGCTGATGTATGCTTGACTGTATGCAGCGTGGCTAGGAAGATACAGCAGGGACCCCAAACACTCGACTCAAAGGCATGTGAATAAAAGAAAACTGGCCATAGTGTAAATCTGTACACAATTTCCTCAATTGGCTCCGGGGCGCACACATGCCACGAAGCCGCGCTCCCGCTGTGATTAGACACGGCGGGAGTCGATCAGCGGGTCCAGCCACCCTCAATCGTTTTCTGGAGAAACAGAATGGCTGTCTGCCTATGTAAACAAGGCAGCCCGTCACTCTGTCAGCAAGGGAGAGATAGATCTGTGAATCCTGGTACTCGTACATGCTCTCTCCCGAGCTGGCCCTCAGTCCCGCCCTCCGCCTCACTGACTGTGATTGACAGCAGCCAGAGCCAATGGATCCTGCCGCTGCATCTCAGCCAATCAGGAGGGAGAGACCCGGGAGAGTTCTCATGCACATCGCTGGATCAGGATCAGGATTAGGTAAGTATTGGGGGGGGGCTAAATGGGACAGCTGGACTCCTTTACAACCACTTTAAGTGTATGTATCAGCGACGGCTGGTGTTTTTTTTTGGGCTGGCGGAAAACCCCTCCCCCCCAGCCGGCCTGTGGCACAACAACCCCCCCCCCCCCCCCCCCCGCTCCCACTCCTGCTCAGTTGGGTCATCACACAGTCCGTCATCCAGCCCCACACTTACCCCCATCTAGGTTTCCAGGCGGGCTGTGCTCCTACGGGCGGCGGGCGGCTCTTCCTCCTCTGCATCACGGCGGTTTCCTCCACGTGTCTCTTTACTCTGCCTCCTAGGCATCCAATAGGATCGCCTGTCCTTACAGCTTCCTGATTGCCCAGGAGGACAATCAGTATGAGAATAGCGAATATTCATTCGCTATTGTCACACCACTGAGTGGGCTCGGAGCGCAGTGCTCTGCACCCCGAGTCCACCCTTCTCTGAAGCCTATTAGAGCCTCTGGCTCTAATCACGCGCTTCACGTAGCTGCTGACTTTTAATATTAGGACGCTTACCTGTCCCCAAATCCAGTGGTGTCTTGTCTTCACCCGAGCCGATTTTTAGCTCTCGAGTGCTGCCGCCGCAATCTTAGGTACGGTAAAGCCCTACTGTGCATGCGCAAAGGGTGCTGAGCTTTGTGAATGGCCCAGAGGTGGTGGAAAGAAGAGGGGGGCCAAACTTCCGAATGAGTTTGCCTCGGCGAAGTCAGCTGGATGTAGGAGCGGTTACCTGTCAAAACCAGGTACCCCCTCCCCTCCGAAAGGTGCCAAATGTGGCAGCAGAGGGGGGGGGGGAGGAGGTAAGTAAACAGATCTTCCCCTTTTGAGTGGAGCTCCGCTTTAAATATAGCTGGCATGAGCTTCTAAATTCTTGTCATTCATTACATAGCAAGACCAGGTGGGGGCACTCAAGTAATCCAGTCGTGTTCTATTGTCTCAGACAGTGCTCTCAGATTAACACTGGGAGATTGCTGACAAATAAAGTGATGGAGCAGATTGGTGGCTGCAGCAGTGTGATGATGCCCCTTCACTATCCAGTTACCAGCCAGTGACCAAGCTTTTTGCTTTATGGCAATGGAGAAAAGAAGTGTCACCAACTTGACTACATTCCCCGAGAGGGGTGACTGCATTACAAAACCTAGCTGCGCAGATCTGTGAAAATTCTGCTATGTAAACCAATATTTTTATGTACTTTTTAAAGCTGCGTGCTTAGCTGTTTGCTTAAATCCAGCTTTATGTTGTATTTAAGAGCAGAGAATATAAAATAAGACTGGCTCAACATACCAAATTACATTTCCTTATTCATCCCACAATTCCATCATGTCTAATCTGAGGAGGAGGATGACAGATGAGGCAGAAGGCATGCATAATGTTCACAGACTGCCACAGATTGTGATTGTCTTGATTGTCTATACAGCCATCACCATCACACATCATTCAGCCCTGATCTGATCTGCACTCATTTTCTCCATTCATCTCTCAGTTTGCAAGACAGCAGAATTATGCAGCTGTTTGATGCCAAGAGATCAAGACTTTCATTGCAATTCATTTGGTGTATTTAACCACTGACCCACCTCCCATTGATCTGGATAATGTAGAGGGAATCTTGCCGAGCCCTACGGGCCTACATCTGAAACCTCTGTTCCTTCATTAAAGTATCCGGGCACCAGCGTGATAGTGCATTTCCATCGCAACAGCCCCCCCCCCCCCACCACCACCACCACCAGTGTGATAGTGCATTTCCATCGCAACACCCTCCCAACCACCACCAGTGTGATTTCCATTGCAACACCTCCATCCCCCCACCCCCCTCCACCACCACCACAGTGTGATATTACAAATCTGATAGTGTCTTCTCCCCAACCCTTCAAACCCCACTCAGCTGACAGTGTCTTTTTTCTCTTTCTTTCTTTCTCTCCCACTCTCTCCTCTCCTTCCTCATTTTCACACTTTCCTTCTTTCTTTCTCTTCTTTCTTTTCTTTCTTTCTTTCTTTCTTTCTTTCTTTCTTTCTTTCTTTTCTTTCTCTCTCTCTCTCTCTCTCTCTCTCTCTCTCCCCCTCTCTCTCTCTCCTTCTCTCTCTCTCTCTCTCTCTCTCTCTCTCTCTCTCTCCTCTCTCTCTCTCTTCTCTCTCCTTCTCTCTCCTCTCTCTCTCCCTCTCTCGCTCTCCCTCTCTCTTCTTCTCTCTCTCTCCTTCTCTCTCTCTCTTCTCTCTCTCTCTCTCTCTCTCTCTCTCTCTCCCTCCCTCTCTCTCTCTCTCTTCTTCTCTCTCTCTCTCTCTCTCTCTCTCTCTCTCTCTCTCTCTCTCTCTCTCTCTCCCCCCTTCTCTCTCTCTCTTCTCCCTCTCTCTCTCTCTCTCTCTCTCTCTCTCTCTCTCTCTCTCTCTCTCTCTCTCTTCTTCTTCTCTCTCTCTCTCTTCTCTCTCTCTCTCTCCCTCTCTCTCCCTCTCTCTCCCTCTCTCTCTCTCTCTCTCTCTCTCTCCTTCTCTCTCTCTCTCTTCTTCTCTCTCCTTCTCTCTCTCTCTCTTCTCTCTCTCTCTCTCTCTCTCTCTCTCTCTCTCTCTCTCTCTCTCTCTCTCTCTCTCCTTCTTTCTCTCTCTCTCCTTCTCTCTCTGTTTTTCTGTTCTATTGCCGACTCATTTTCTATTTTCCTCCCTTCAACATCTTTTTATGAAAACATTGTTCTCAGTGTGCTGATATTCCCAGGATATGGGAGCGTCATTAATCATATCAGACATCACACATCTATTTTCTTATTTCTACCAGACAGTAAAGTAGTTAAAGAACTCAGATTAAACATGTCATCAAATCAATACTAAAGTGAGGCTATTACAGGTTCTTAGCCTCTAGTTATCGTAACCATCCTCACAGTATGGATATTGATCCTCTATAATATGTTTATCTCAGTCAGGTTATTTTTGTACACATTGAAAACATGTAGACTCTTGCAGCACGACAACAGATGCATTTGGTTATACACCCACCGGACACTTTATTAGGTTCCCCTGTTCAATTGCTTGGTAACAGACTGCTAATCAGCCAATCACATGGCAGCAACTCAATGCATTTAGGCATCTAGACGTGGTGAAGATGACTTGCCAAAGTTCAAACTGAGCATCAGAATGGGAAAAAAAGGGGATTTAAGTAACTTTGAACGTTGCATGGTTGTTGGTGCCAGACACAATGGACAACTGGGAGGAGCCAGAAGTGCCGGCATGGGGGGGAGGGCAGAGAAGAAGAGGATTGGGCTGCTCTGTTTAAAACCATTACACAAAGCAGGTATGACATGTTTACTGTTTCTTTTTTTATAGCCGAAACATTACCACTTTAACCACTTCCTGACCACGCTATAGCCGAATGATGGCTACACCATGGACATCCAGTTCTGGGAGGGTGTTTATTGACATCCTCCCAGAACCACACTCTCTCCCCCCCCCCCACTGCCAAGCTCTGTCATTGATGGTCACAGATCAGGGTTAAGAGGAAATCACAGCAGCTCTTTACCACATGATCAGCTGTGTCCAATCATAGCTGACCACAATTTATCAGCATTCCTTTCCTTACGTGGTGTCACAGTGTGAGGAGAGAGTCGGTAACCAGCTAGTGTGATAGTGTGAAAGGTTATCAGTGCAGCCCCAACAGTGCCCATCAGTGCTGCCTATAAGTGCCCATCAGTGATGCCAATCAGTGCACATCAGTGCTGCCAATCAGTGCTGTCAATCAGTGATGCCAATCAGTGCTGTCAATCAGTGCCTATCAGTGATACCAATCAGTGCACATGATTTATTACAGGAACTCCAATGTCCATAAATTCTCCATAAAGACCCACCAGCTTTAAAGGACCTTCTAAATTTGCATACATTCCTCATAAAGACCCACCAGACAACCTGAACCTATTACAGGAACCCCAATGTCCTAAAATTCTCCATGATGACCTACCAGCTTTAAAGGACTCTCTCGATGAGCATACATTCTTCATAAAGACCCACCAATATAAAGCCCCTATAGAGACCCCAATGTCCCTAAATTCTATATACAATCCTGACAGCCTTACATGAATCCCCAATGTATATATATTTTTCACAAAGACCCACCAGACAACGTGAAGCCCATACAGGAACCCCAATGTCCATAAAATCTCCATGAAGACTCACAGCTTCAAAAGACCTTCTAAATTAGCATGCATTCCTCATGAAGACCCACCAGACAATGTAAAGCCCTTACAGAGAACCCCAATGTCCTAAAATTCTCTATAAAAACCCAACAGCCTTACAGGAATCCCTCAGTGCACACCAGTGCTGCCAATCAGTGCTGTCAATCAGTGCCTATCAGTGATGCCAATCAGTGCACATCAGTGCTGCAAATCAGTGCACATCAGCGCTGCCAATCAGTGCCCATCAGTGCTGCCAATCAGTGCCACCTATCAGTGCCGTCTATCAGTGCTGCTTATTATTGCCTTTCAGTGCTGCCTATCAGTGGCTATCATTGCCCATCAGTGCCGCCTCATCAGTGCCTATCAGTGCTGTCAATCAGTGCTTCCTCATCAGCGCTGCCTCATCAGTGCTGTCAATCAGTGCTTCCTCATCAGTGCCTATCAGTGCAGCCTATTAGTGCCTCTTATTGCAGCCTCATCAGTGCACATCAGTGAAGGAAGAAAAAATCAGTAATATATATAACAGAAACTAAGAAAAACTTATTTTTAAAATAATGTTGGTCTTCTTTCGTTTGTTTATCAAAAAAATAAAAAAAACCCAGAGGTGATTAAACACCACCAAAAGAAAGCTCTTTTTGTGTGAAAAAAAATGATAAAAATGTCGTATGGGTACAGTGTTGCATGACCGCGCAATCGTCACTCAAAATGCAACAGTGCGGAAAGCTGAAAAATTGACCTGGGCAGGAAGGGGGTAAATGTGCCCGGTAGGCAAGTGGTTAATTGAACAAGCTCATGTTAGAAGCTGATTGACTACCATCCAAATTCTGAGTGCTCCCATTTTAGTAAATCTCCTTCAATGTCATTCACTTTACCTATCAGTGGTCATAATCTTGTGGCCGAACGCTACATTATGTTTCCCATCTGTGGATTTTTGCTCAGAGTTCAGCTTTCAGGAGCGCCTGAGAATGTCCATTGGTGTCATTCTCTTCTCCTCCTCATGATGGCGCAGCTGAGCTGCTCACAAGCTCCTCATTGAGCAGCAGCGCTGTGACTTCTCTTATTCTCTTCTCTGGGGTCTGAGCACATTGCATCTCATGAAGCTCAGGGGCTCGGAGTTTGCAGATGAGTCAGGCTGTCCTGGCCAGCTTGGAGCCTCTGTGGCCAGCAGGATCTCCACTTGGATGATGTGAAGTGTTGGAGGAGCTCTGTTCTTTGAAGGCACTTTTCAGCCGCCCTGGATTGAAGGCAGCAATGTCAGGGGTGAACAGCTCCGCTGTGGACAGCTTGGTGGGGAACAGGTGCCTGGCAGGCAGTGAGGAGCAGTTTCAGTACTATGGACAGTTCACTCCCAGTGTTTCCATCCTGCTGGCCGTGCTGATGATTCTCATGGTGCTGGCCACGGTGCTGGGCAATGCTCTGGTCATCCTGGCTTTTGTGGTGGACAAAGGGCTCCGGACTCAAGGCAATTTCTTCTTCCTCAACCTGGCCATTGCTGACTTCCTGGTGGGTGAGTGTCTGCTCCCACCCCATGGGGTGCTCACATTTATATATTATGCACTTGGTCTGAATTTGCTGCTGACCTCAGAGCTTCTATCAATATATTCTCCATAAACACCTGCCAGCTTTAAAGGACCTTCTAAATTAGCATGCACTCCCCATAAAGACCCATCAGAAAACATGAAGTTTTTACATGAACCCCAATGTCCATAAATTCTCCATAAAGACCCACCATCTTTAAATACCTTGTAAATTAGCATGCATTCCTCATTAAGACCCATCAGACACCATGAAGCTATTACAGGAACCCCAATCTCATAAAAAATCTCCATAAAGACCCATCAGCTTTAAAAGACCTTCTAAATTAGCATGCATTTCTCATGAAGACCCACCAGACAACATGAAGTTATTACAGGAACTCCAATGTCCATAAATTCTCCATAAAGACCGACCATCTTTAAAGCACCTTCTAAATTTGCATACATTCCTCATAAAGACCCAACAGACAACCTGAACCTATTACAGGAACCCCAATGTCCTAAAATTCTCCATAATGACCTACCAGCTTTAAAGGACTCTCTCGATGAGCATGCATTCTTCATAAAGACCCACCAGACAATGTAAAGCCCCTATAGAGACCCCAATGTCTCTAAATTCTATATAAAAACCTGACAGCCTAACATGAATCCCCAATGTATATATATTTTTCACAAAGACCCACCAGACAATGTGAAGCCCATACAGTAACCCCAATGTCCATAAAATCTCCATAAAGACCCACCAGCATTAAAAGACCTTCTAACTTAGCATGCATTCCTCAAAAGATCCACCAGACAATGTGAAGCTATTACAGGAACCCCAATGTCCTAAAATTCTCTATAAAGACCCATTAGCTTTAAAGGACCCTCTCGGTGAGCATACATTCCTCATAAAGGCACACCAGACAATGTGAAGCCCATACAGGAACCCCAATGTCCATAAAATCTCCATAAAGACCCACCAGCATTAAAAGACCTTCTAACTTAGTATGCATTCCTCAAAAGATGCACCAGACAATGTGAAGCTATTACAGGAACATGAATGTCCTAAAATTCTCCATAAAGACCCATTAGCTTTAAAGGACCCTCTCGGTAAGCATACATTCCTCATAAAGGCACACCAGACAATGTAAAGCCCTTACAGAGATCCCAATGTCCCTAAATTCTCTATAAAAACCCAACAGCCTTACATGAATCCCCAATGTATATATGTTTTTCACAAAGACCCACCAGACAATGTGAAGCCCATACAGGAACCCCAATGTCCATAAAATCACCATAAAGACCCACCAGCATTAAAGGACCTTCTAACTTAGCATGCATTCCTCATAAAGACCCACCAGACAATGTGAAGCTATTACAGGAACCCCAGTGTCCTAAAACTCTCCATAAAGACCCATCAGCTTTAAAAGACCTTCTATATTAGCATGCATTCCTCATAATAACCCACCAGACAACATGAAGTTATTACAGGAACCCTAATGTCCATAAATTCTCCATAAAGACCCACCAGCTTTAAATGACCTTCTTAATTTGCATACATTCCTCATAAAAACCCACCAGACAACCTTTTACAGGAACCCCAATGTCCTAAAATTCTTCACAATGACCTACCTGCTTTAAATGACTCGATGAGCATACATTCTTTATAAAGACCCACCAGACAATGTAAAGCCCTTACAGATACCCAAATTTCGCTAAATTCTCTATAAAAACCCAACAGCCTTACAGGAATCCCTAATGTCTATACATTTTTCACAAAGATCCACCAGACAATGTGAAGCCCATACAAGGACCCCAATGTCTATAAAATCTCCATAAAGACCCACCAGCTTTAAAGGACCCTTTAAAATAGCATACATTCCTCATAAAGACCCACCAAACAACGTGAAGCTACTACAGGAACCCCAATATCCTAACATTCTTCATAAAGACCCACCAGCTTTGAAGGACCTTCTCAATAAGCTTGCATTTCTCATAAGGACCCTCCAGCCAATGTAGAGCCATTACTGGAACCCCAATATCCTAAAATTATCCATAAAGACTCACCAGCTTTAAAGGACCCTCTTGATGAGCATACATTCCTCATAAAGACCCACCAGACAATGTAAAGCCCTTATAGAGACCCAGATGTCCCAAAATGCTCCATAAAAAACCAACAGCCTTGCAGGAATCCCCTGAATCTATAAATTTTGCACAAAGCTCCACCAGACAATGTGAAGCCTTACAGGAACCCCAATATCCATGCAATCCTTATATATACCCTCCAGGCAATGTGAAACCACAATGTCCTTAAATTCTCCATAAAGATCCAACAGCCCTAGAGGTATCCCCAATGTCTATACAGTCTTCATAAAGACACAACAGACAATGTGAAGCCTTACAGTAACCGTAATACTCCTACAATCTTCCAAAAAACTCATCAGATAACGTGAAACCCCTACAGGAACCTCAATGTCCTTAAATGTTCAACAAAGACTCAGCAGCTTTATAGGAACCCCCAAAGTCTATACATTCTACACAAAGACCTACCAGACAATCTAAAGCCTTACAGGAACCCCCAAAATCCACACCAGCTTCATAAAGACCCACCAGTCAATCAGAATACTTTACAGGAACACTGCTGTCCATTAATTCTCCATAAAGACTCACTAGCTTTAGAGGAATTTCCAATGTCCACACATTCTTCATATAGATCAACCAGACAATGTGAAGTCTTACAGGAACCCCAATATCCATGAAATCTCCATAGAGATCCACCAGACAATGTGCAGTTTTTACAGGAACCCCAATATACATAAATTCTCTATAAATACCCATTAGCTTTATTTCCTAATCTCTATGCATTCTTCATAGAAGAATGCCACCAGCCAGTGTGAAGGCTTACAAATACCCACAATATCCATACATTCTTCATAAAGACCCACCAGCCTTACAGAAATCTCTATTGTCCATACATTGTTCATAAAGACCCAGCAGCCTTACAGAAATACCCATTGTCCATACACTCTTAATAAAGACCCACCATCCAATCCTAAGCCCTTAAAGGAACCCTAGTGTTCAAAATTACCTATAAAAACCCACCTACTAGCCAGTTTGAATCATTACAGGTATCCCCTTGTCCATACATTTTTCATAAAGACCCACCAGACAATGTGAAACCTTACAAAACCTTCACCACATTCTTCACTACCTCTATCCCAATCATCACCATCCCACCACCTCTGACTCCAGTTACACTTGGAGGTGTCGTCCACTGAAAATGTGTATTCCACTTTGAGGGGGGCTGAACTGTCCACTGGCCTCCAAAGGAGAGATCATTACCTAAAATACTAGGTATTCTGCCCCACTGTTGTAGTGCTGAAAGAGTGGGAGTCCCACACTCATTGCTGAATTGTTCACTTATTAAAAGGATCGAGTCTACTGGAGATGCAGAAGTAATTGTACATCACTGTGCGTATAGTAGAGCTGAAAACACAGGTGGGAAAATCTTGATGAAAGATTTAGGAAAAGTGGGGTGATGTTTAGCCCATCAGAATCCGCTCATAACTGATTTCAGTGATGACTCAACCCATCTTTTAATAACCGGGAGAATAGCACATCAAATGTGATTACTGACACTTACATAAAAGAAGCATCCTACTGAAGTTACAGGCAACTGTAGTCATAAACATACCTTACAAGTTAGCCATCTGGTTCTAAAGTTGAGCCTCTGGTTTTAATGCATGGTGGTGAGGCTGCATCAGCATTTGTTTTGAAGTGTGAGTGTCCTGATTCCCCCCCACAACCCCAAATCACATCTCAAAAGACAAAAAAAGGTGGGCTGTCATGCCGATCCTTTGGCTTGAGTACTGTCAGGCTGCATTCACACCTGAGCATCGCAATTTTCAGGCATATTTTCAAGCGTTAGTACCCTGTTTCCCCGAAAATAAGACCTAGCGTGATTGTCAGTGAAGGCTGCAATATAAGCCCTACCCCCCAAATAAGCCCTACCCTGTTTCCCTGAAAATAAGCCCTACCCTGAAAATAAGACCTACAAGGACTTTAACTAGGGCTTATTTGGGGGGTAGGGCTTATATTGCAGCCATCACTGACAATCATGCTAGGTCTTATTTTCGGGGAAACAGGGTATGCATGTTTTGAGCATTTGTGTACAGCATTTAAAAGCGTTTTTGAGCTTTGGAATTTTTTAATTACCCAATAGAGAAAAATTATTATTTATTATATATATATTTATTTTTTTACTTATTTTTTTTATAAGGGATTAAGGGTTTAATTGTTAAAGTTAGGGGTTAATTTATTCATTTAATTATTTACTTATTATGTATTTATTTTGTTAGGTTAGGGGTTAAGGTTAGGGGTTAAGGAATAGGGGTTACCATTAGTGTTAGGGGTTAATATTAGTGCTAGGGGTTAGGGTTTAATATTAGGGTTAGGGGTTAATGTTAGGTTGGAAGAGAGAAGGGATAAAGGGCCACAGGGCCCTAATTCAGACTTTACAGGCAAGATGGACAATGATATAGTACAAAAATATATTTTATCAACCATAAGTCATATCAAACAGGTCAAGTAAAAAAGAATTAAAAACATACGATAGGCATATGATAGTAATGAATATCTAGTGTAAACAAGAGAGTTGACACCAAATAAACGGCAGTGAGCCCCTGTACGTCAACGCGTTTCGCCGTTTTGCTTCGCCAGGACACACTTGGGGGTAGTCACCGTGTAAAGCAGGAGGCAGTTTCTAATTAAACTGCCTCCTGCTTTACACAGTGATTCCTGGGTGATCATCTGGAAGCTCTCCATGTTGAGATATTTCCATGCTGATAAGTGAGACCTGTTCCTTTCAACTACCCCCAAGTGTGTCCTGATGAAGCAAAACAGCGAAACGCGTTGACGCACAGGGGCTCACTGCCGTTTATTTGGTGTCCACTCTCTTGTTTACACTAGATATTCATTACTATCATATGCATATCGTATGTTTTTAATTCTTTTTTTACTTGTCCTGTTTGATATGACTTATTGTTAACAAAATATATTTTTGTACTATGTCATTGCCCATCTTGCCTGTAAAGTCTGAATTAGGGCCCTGTGGCCCTTTTTCCCCTTTTCTCTTCCAATCAAGTTTATACGGATGTGGCTTTAGGAGTGTTATTTCAATTTTTGCGGGTAATATTAGTGTTCAGGGTTGGGGTTAGGGGTTTTTTTATTTATTTTTACTAGTTATGTTATTTTTTTATTTTATTTATTATTATTTATTTTAATTTATTATTGCATTGGAGCAAAACTCTCCAAAACGTGCAACAAAACACACTCAAATCAAGTGTCTCTATGCATTTCTTTGTAACAAAAACGCTTCAAAAACACACCAATCTGTCCGATTTGAGTTACAAAAAAAAAGCTCCAGGACTTTTTTAAGCTTCAGGCGTTTGGCTTCAGGCGACTTGTAGTGGAGATGTGAACCAACTCCATAGAGAATAATTGTTTTTTTTTTTTTTTCTCCTCTGTTTTGGAGCTCCGAGCTTCCAGCTACAAAACGCAGAGGTGTAAATGGGGCCTCCGAGTCCATATAACCAGCGTGCAGGTCAGGCGCCCTGACCTAAAGCAGCCAGAGCAGCCAATCAGTAACACTTTCTGAACATAAACACCGCGTCACTGGAGAAAGATGAATGCCAGACATCGGTTTAGAACTCCGTCGTGTGTATGTTCATTGATTCAAAAAGCAAGAGAAAGCCAGGCAGTTGGCATTTTCAGAATTTCAGGTTTCTTTTAATCAATTTCTGACCAGATTGGTCCTATTTTGCGCTAGGGACATTAGAATGTAAGCTCCCCTGCCTCAGGCTGGTGTGAAAGGCTCAGTGGACTATAGAAAGCATTAGGGAATTGGTCAGCGCCATATAAATGGATGAAATATACATACCGTATAAGAATAGAATTTCACCGCTTCTCTTTCCCGCAGGCGGGTTTTGCATCCCTCTCTACATCCCGTATGTCCTGACCGGCCAATGGAAGTTCGGCAAAGGCTTGTGCAAGCTGTGGCTGGTCATGGACTATCTGCTGTGCACGGCATCTGTCTTCAACATCGTCCTCATCAGCTACGACAGGTTCATCTCCGTCACCAGAGCGGTAAGTCGCTTGTCCCCTTAAATATAAAGTACACTTTCTTGGATGCTCTCCGCCCAGCTGACGATTAATCACTTCGATACTGGGCACTTTTACCCCCTTCCTGTTGCCCAGGTCAGTTTTCAGCGATGTCACACTTTGAATGACAATTGCGCTGTCATGCAACACTGTGCCCATATTATTAATTTATATATTTTTTTTCACATACATAGAGCTTTCTTTTGGTGGTATTTAATCACCACTGGGTTTTTTGGGTTTTTTTTGTTAAATAAAAAAAAAATAAAGTAAACATTTTGGAAAAAAAAAAATTTTTTCCTAATTTCTGTTGTGAAATTTTGCAAATAAATAATCGTTCTTCATTAATTTAGGCCAAGATGTATTCTGCTACATTTCTTTGGTTAATATATCCCAAATCAGTGTATATTATTTAGTCTGTAGGACTAAACTATGGGATATATATCAAAAAAATCGATCAGTCCTGATGTACTGAGGCCTGAAAACACCACACCAGGACAGTACAAATATCCCCCAAATGGAAAGTAGAAAGTCCAAGGTGTTTAGTAAGAGGCATGGCGAGTTTTTTTTTAAGCTTCAATTTTTTGTCACAAGAAATTAAAAAAAAAAAAATATTTACTCATTTTATACATACTGTCACCAGTGCCGTACAGAATTATCATATAACAGGCGTGGCGGAGATCCGGGGCACTGACTGGTACCAGTATGTTAAAAAAATAAAAATAAAGATACAATTTTGTTTTCTTTTTTTGGGGATTTTTTATTACATTTTTTTCTTATTTATTTTAAGTTTTTTTTTTTATTTTTGTATTGTACACGGACTAGAGCAATGTAGTGTTACCATAGTAACATTGTACTACTCTGGGAAAGTGATCAGGATTTTTTTTTATACACATTATGATTGCTTATACCAGTGGATTTTTTACTGGTGTAAGCAAACATTTTTACTGAATGAAATTAGTGTGTTTTGTTGTGATTAGCTGTGATTGGTCACAGCTCATCACATGGTACAGATGAGCTGTGTCTTTGTCTACACCATGTAATCACTGTGACCAATCACAGCTAGCAACACAATTGTACACAATGGATGGCATGTAAGGAAGCCATCCATTGTTTTCAATTGTCATGTAATCTGCTGTGATTGGTCACAGCGATCACATGGTACCAGAAGTGGGTCAGTACACTCAAAAAGCTGTACAACATACGTGTACATTTTTTAGTGAGTAAACATTTTAACCTCTTGTTGCCCACGTAATGCATATGTGCGGCAGCAAAGAGTATAGGCTTTAGCACCCACATGGTGCACAAATGTATTCCTTCACTTCCTGCCTCTGGGACCCAAAAGCAAGTTAGGAAATCTCTCACAAGCAAGGGGAAACCTGTTAGGTGTCACCAGAGCAGGTTTCTCTGATGGGGAGCCCTTGTAGATCATCAACTCGAGGTTCCCCAGGTTCCGGAGTCTAAGCCCCAGCCTGCTTCTTCACCAGGGCCCCTGATGGTGGGGTTGGACTTGCAGAAAACTGGAATCAAGTCACAGCCCCCAGGTTCGCCCCCCCGGCTGACGATGCCAAGACCACTCGGCTGTGCAGAGTACAGTTGGCAGGAGATAGAAGAGAATCAGGGAGGGAGCCGAAGTCAGGGCAGGGGGTAGGCAGGTGAAAACGGTAATCAAAGCTGGGGTCGGTACGCGGTTGTCAGCAGGGGCAGCCCGTCCATCAGGGGCGCCCGGGCGCCACCCCCTCTCTCCTCGCCACCCCCTATATGCAATGGAGAGATTCATGCATAGCAGCTGCACCTTGGATGCATCATCGGAAGCATCATTCATCCCATTTTCTATGCATCCAGGTCATCCCAGACGAGCCCCCAAAAGCCTTTTAGGCTAGGTTCACACTAGCCCATGCTCTGCAAAAAAACATCTGTGGTGGATCATCTTTCAGAGCGTGGCTAAGTAGCCGCTGTCAGATGTTCTGGCGATCTTGCTGCGTCCTGAATGCCTGTTTTTTTTTTTTTTACGTTTTGCCAAATAGCAATTTACAATGGGGCTAATGCACGACAACAACCACAATGAAACTGAATGGCCAAGCTTGACAGGTGGTGCAGCCTGTCAACTTGACATGCCATGTTAAAATTTTCCGCAGCATGTGAAAAGTCCCCTCTGACTGTATTTCAATTCTACATTCACACATTTCTGTTTCTTTTACCATATTTATATTGTTGAAATAGTAAAAAAAAAAAAAAAAAATATTGGCCACTAGGAGGAACACTTAGTGGAATACAGAGATAAAATATCAACCACTAGAGGAGTGTATTGGGTTTATGGCCAACTCATATGCCCCGTACACACGGTCGGACTTTGTTCGGACATTCCGACAACAAAATCCTAGGATTTTTTCCGACGGATGTTGGCTCAAACTTGTCTTGCATACACACGGTCACACAAAGTTGTCAGAAAATCAGATCGTTCTGAACGCGGTGACGTAAAACACGTACGTCGGGACTATAAACGGGGCAGTGGCCAATAGCTTTCATCTCTTTAATTATTCTGAGCATGCGTGGCACTTTGTCCGTCGGATTTGTGTACACACGATCGGAATTTCCGACAACGGATTTTGTTGTGGGAAAATTTTATATCCTGCTCTCAAACTTTGTGTGTCGGAAAATCCGATGGAAAATGTGCGATGGAGCCCACACACGGTCGGAATTTCCGACAACAAGGTCCTATCACACATTTTCCGTCGGAAAATCCGACCGTGTGTACGGGGCAATAGACTTGCATTTTAACAAATTCTAACTCAAATCCTGTATAGGAACAATGTTATTAAAAGCCTGACCCGTATCAATAGTTATGTCAAGCAGGTCTCATTGAAAAGACCATTTAGATCTAGATTGAGCACATTTCCTTTCTGAAAAATCAAAAAATCCAATGTTGGGAAAGATTGGGGTTTTTTTTAGCAGACACATATTATATATAATTCACATATTGTGTAATTCAAGGAAAGAGGTCTCAAGTGTGGCCACTCCAAAAAAAAAAACCCCTCCATTTCCATGAATCATTAGACTCTTTCCTGCCTGCGCTTCATGACAAACAGATCCCAGTCCTCCATTACCCCGGAGCCTCCGGAGGACCTCTTCATGGAGTGGATTGCCACCTTTCAGTACAAGGCACATATCAGCCACTCTTTTTTAAGGAGCATTACACAGAAAGAGCTTTTTGATAACATGCTTTTCTGATTAAAAGTGTTTTACTGCAGCCAAAGGCGGCGGAGGGGTCTGCGCTCGAGTTAATTATAGCATTAGGAGACGTGTTATAAATTGGCCGGCGAGCCCATTGCCTTTCTTAGTAATGTCGCTGCAGCAGGCATTAAAAAAGCCTTCCAACCATTTAAAGGGGACCTGTCACGTGAAAAAAAAAAACTCTTGCGCTTTCAATTTCTGACCCTTTTTTTTGGAAAATGCCGTTTGCTTGGCTGCCGTACTGAAATACCCCCCGCCTTTTTGGCAGCGCAGCCACATTGCAAAAAAGAAATAGAACTTACCAGAATGCTGGTCTCCAAAGAGGTTAGGCTATTAGGCTGCATTCACACTTGAGCGCTTCATCAATGCGTAACAAAAAACACATAAATATGTTGCAACTTGGCGCGCGTTTCGGGAAACGCGCAACAAACATGGGTCGCGCAGGCAGGGTCGGGACAAGGGGTGGGCAGGAGGGGCGGCTGCCCTGGGCACTGTGGTATGATGTAGGGGAGGGGGGGCACAAGGAGATTTGGGGGGGGATTTGTGTTGAGAAGGGGGATTTGGGGGGTGGCTGAGGGTAAATTTGAAGAGATGTGCTAGGAGTGGTGATTTGGGGGGGGGGGATTTGTGTTGGGAGGGGGATTGGGGAAGAGGATTTGTGCTAGGAGGGAGGATTTTTCGGGGGGGGGGGGGGGGGGGTTGTGCTATAAAAGTAATATGGTAGAGGGGAAATATTTGGGTTTTTTTTGGGGGGGGGTATTTGTGCTAGTAGGGATGATTGTGGGGGATTTGTGCCAGGAGGAAAAATTTGTGGGGGGGTTTGTGCTAGGATGGGGGATTGGTGGAGGGGAATTTGTGCTGAAAGGGGGGGACTTGGAGTGGGGGGGGGGGATTTGTGTTGAGAAGGGGAATTTGAGGGGTGGCTGAGGGTAAATTTGAAGAAGTGTGCTAGGAGTGGTGATTTGGGGGGTGGGATTTGTGTTGGGAGGGGGGATTGGGGAAGAGGATTTGTGCTAGGAGGGAGGATTTTTTTTGGGGGGGGGGGTTGTGCTTTAAAAGTAATATGGTAGGGGGGAAATATTTGTTTTGGGGGGTATTTGTGCTAGTAGGGATGATTGTGGGGGATTTGTGCCAGGAGGAGAAATTTGTGGGGGGATTTGTGCTAGGATGGGGGATTGGTGGAGCGGAATTTGTGCTGAAAGGGGGGACTTAGAGGGGGGATTTGTGCTTGGAGGAGAAATTTGAGGGGTAGAGGATTTGTGCTAGGGGGGAGAAGATTTTTTTTTTGGGGGGGGATTTGTGCTGGGGGCATATGGGGAGAGAGAGAATTTGAGCTGGGTGCTTAGGGGGTGAGCATGCAATGATTGATTTTTTTTTTGAGGGGGGGTTTCACTGACACATAATGCTCATACATCTTGGGGGGGGGGCGCAATCCTGGCACTGCACGCAGGTAGCAGACACACGTTTTGCACTACAAACACTCTACAAATGCACACTGAAAAAAACAGGACCAAAGAGGTTCTGGAGCTACTTTGGGGTGTTTGTCACGTGTAGGGCAGCCCATTTAAGTGAATGGGCTGCCCTAGGTGCGACGTGCATTAACGCGCGAAAAACTTAAAAAAAAAAAACAAAGAATTGGAACGCGCGTTTCCACTAAGCTCAGGTATGAATGGGGCCTTAAAGTGGTTCTAAAGCTAAGACCGTTTTTACCCTAATGCATTTCCCTACATTAGGGTAAAAAATGTCTCAGTAAGTGTATTGGCCTCTCACCTTGCTATTTACTTACCTGAGTTTCTTTATCGACATGTCTATTTATTAGACATGTGCAATTCCTTTCGTTCCAAATTCGTTTTTTAAGGAATTTCAACAAATTAGTTAATTCGGAAGTATCTGAATTAACGAAAACCCGTTTAATGAATTTTTCCAAATATTCGTAAATTTGAATATTCAAAAGTTCGTATATTCTAAAATTCGAAAGTCAAAAATCCGGAAATTCTAAAATTCTTGAATTCGAAAATCCGGAAATTCGAAAAATTCGAAAAAAGAAAATCCGGAAATTAGAAAATTCGCAAATCCAAAAATAAGAACAAAAATTCAAAGAGCGAATATCCGAAAATAAGAACCAAAATCCGAATCTGAATCTGAAATAACTAACTAATAATAACTACAGTAAAGCCTTGGATTGCGAGCATAATGTATTACTATTAAATTATAGGTATTGGAATTTCCTTTCAAATTTGGCTGTTAGTGAACATAACGAATACGAATTTATCCGAAGTTACGAATTATCCGAAATAACGAATGCCGCATCTAAACGAATGGAACGTAACGAATTAATAATAATAAATAACAATAATGATAATAATAATAATAATGAAAACTTTTTTATTATTATTATTAATTCGTTCCATTTGTTTAGTTGCGGCATTCGTATTTTGAATTTTCGTTCTTATTTTCGGATTTACAAATTCTCAAATTTCCAGATTTTCGAATTATGAATTTCGAACATTTGAATTTTTCGAATTTCGCTTTTTCTGATTTTTTTTTTTTTACCAAAAATATGTAGAAGAATACATATCGGCCTAAACTGAGGAAAAAAATTGTTTTTTTTTCTTTAAAAAAATTGGGGATATTTATCATAGCAAAATGTAAAAAATATATATTTTTTTTTAAAACTTGTCGCTCTTTTTTTGTTTAAAGCGCAAAAAATAAATACAACAGAGGTGATCAAATACCACCAAACGAAAGCTCTATTTGTGGGGAAAAAAAGCATGACCGCGCAATTGTCATTCAAAATGTTACAGCGCTGAAAGCTGAGAATTGTCCTGGGCAGGAAGGGGGTGAAAATGCCCAGTATTGAAGTGGCTAAAGTTAAACCGCTTCTCTTCTAATTTTAGTGAATGGCCGTGTGTCTTATTAAAGTGGTTGTAAACCGAAAAAAAAAACCCCATAAAAAAACAAACCCTGTAAGACAAAGGCATAATGAGCTAGTATGCTTCGGATACTATCTCATTATGAAATACTTCCCTTAGATCAAAGCTGTTGCAGCGGTCCCGGCACACTGCTGTGACTGGCGACATGTCTCCCGGAGTTACTTCCGGGTTTGCGGGCTCCGGCGCTGTGATTGGCCAGAGCCGCGATGACGTCACCGGTCACGGCATCGGCCCTGAAGAAAGACGTCGGTGCAAGAATATATCGTAAATATTTCCTAAACCGTGCAGGGTTAGGAAATATTTACAGTACCTACAGGTAAGCCTTATTATAGGCTTACCTGTAGGTACAAGTGGTATAACTAGGTTTACAACCACTTTAAATTCTCTTGCGTGGAAAAGTTTTATCCCTACTGTGGGGTCACCAGTACGGTATTTGTACATTGAAATCATATCCCCTCTCAAGCGTCTCTTCTCCAGAGAGAATAAGTTCGGTGCTTGTAGTCTTTCCCCATAGCTGAGGTCCTCCAGACCCTTTATTAGCTTTGTTTCCCTTCTTTGTACTCGCTCCATTTCCAGTACATCCTTCCTGAGGACTGGTGCCCAGAACTGGACAGTATACTTCAGGTGCGGCCGGACCAGAGTCTTGTAGAGCGGGAGAATTATCATTTTATCTCTGGAGTTGATCCCCTTTTTAATGCCAATATTCTGTTTGCTTTGTTAGCAGCAGCTTGGCATTGCATGCCATTGCTGAGCCTATCATCTACTAGGACCCCCAGGTCCTTTTCCATCCTAGATTCCCCCAGAGGTTCTCCCCCCAGTCTATAGATTGCATTCATATTTTTGGCACCGAAATGCATTATTTTACATTTTACAACATTAAACCTCATTTGCCATGTAGTTGCCCATCCCATTAATTTGTTCAGATCTTTTTGCAAGGTTTCCACATCCATCCTGCGGAGAAGTTATTGCCCTGCTTAGCTTAGTATCGTCCGCAAATACAGAGATTGAACTGTTCATCCATCCTCGAGGTCATTTATGAACAAATTAACCACTTTTTGACACTTGTCGTTTACAAGTTAAAATCATTTGTTTTTGCTAGAAAACCCCCCAAACATATTTTTTTTTCCAGACACCCTAGAGAATAAAATGGCGGTCGTTGCAATACTTTATGTCACATCATATTTGCACAGCGGTCTTATAAGCGTAATTTTTGTTGGGAAAAAATACACTCTTTTTACCTAAAAAATAAGACAACAGTAAAGTTAGCTCAATTTTTTTCATATTGTGAAAGATAATGTTACACCAAGTAAATTGATACCCAACATGTCAAAAGTTGAAAAATTGCGCCCGCTCATGGAATAGCGACAAATTTTGACCCTTAAAAATCTCCATAGGCGGCGTTTAAAATTTTCTACAGGTTACCAGTTTTGAGTTAGAGGGGGGTCTAGTGCTAGAATTATTGCTCTCGCTCTAACGATCGAAGCGATACCTCACATGTGTAGTTTGAACACCGTTTTCATATGCGGGCGCGACTTACGTATGCGTTCGCTTCTGCGTGCGAGCTCGGCGGGACAGGGCGCTTTAAATTTTTTTTTTTTCTTATTTGTTTTGTTTTTTATTTTTTATTTTTACACAGTCCTTTTAAGAGAAAAATTTGGTGTCACTTTTATTCCTATTACAGGGAAAGTAAACATCCCTTGTTATATAAAAAAAAAGCATGACAGGACCTCTTTAATGTGAGATCTGGGGTCAAAAAGACCTCAGATCTCACATTTACACTTAAATGCAATAAAAAAAAAAATAATATAAAAATGAAATGTAATTATACAGTATTTTGCAAAAAAAAAATTCCACTTTAAGACCATTGGGCGGAAGCGACGTTTGACGTCGCTTCCGCCATCTAATGTTATGGAGCCAAGTGGAGGCCATCTTTCCCTTACTCGGCTCCAGGCCTGTCAGGGGGGAGGACGCATTCATCTCCGGGTCCGGTAAGCGGTGGAGATGACCGGAGCGTGGCGGAAGGGGGGGGCCCTCTCCCGCCCTCGATAAAAGTGATCTTGCAGCACATACGCCACAGAGACCACTTTTACCTTAAGGAGAACCGCTCGCCGTTTCTGAGAATATCGGGGTTATGGCAGCTATCTGCTGCAATAACAATGTTATTTAGCGTCAAAGTACTGACGTACAGCTACGGCGATTTGTGGTGAGTGGTTAAATAGGATTGGTCCCAGGACAGAACCCTGGGGGACCCCGCTTTCCACACCAGACCATTCCCAGTATTCCCCATTTATTACCACCCTCCCGTTGCCAGTTTTCAATCTATGTACAGACCTTAGTTTGTATAGTAAACATTTATGGGGAACTGTATCGAATGCCTTTGCAAAATCCAGATACACCACATCTGCGGGCCTTCCTTTATCTAGATGGCAGCTCACCTCCTCATAGAAGGTTAATAGATTGGTCTGGCAAGAAGGATTCTTCATGAATCAATGTTGATTACTGCTAATAATACTGGTGCACAGTCAAGATGGAACAGGAAGGGGCCATCCTCAAACTGTTCCCACAAATTTGGGAGCATGAAATTGTCCAAAATGTCTTGGAATGCTGTTGCCTTAAGAGTTCCCTTCACTGGAACTAAGGGGCCAATCCCAACCCCTGAAAAACAACCCCACACCATAATCCCCCCCTCCACCAAATGATTTGGACCAGTGCACAAAGCAAGGTCCATAAAGACATGGATGAGCGAGTTTGGGGTGAAAGAACTTGACTGGGCTGCACAGAGTCCTGACCTCAACCCAATAGAACACCTTTGGGATGAATTAGAGCCGAATCTGCGAGCCAGGCCTTCTCATCTAACATCAGTGCCTGACCTCACAAATGCTCTTCTGGAAGAATGGTCAAACATTCCCATAGACGCACTCCTAAACCTTGTGGACGGCCTTCCCAGAAGAGTTGAAGCTGTTATAGCTGCAAAGGGTGGGCCAACTCAATATTGAACCCTACGGAATAAGACTAGGATGTCATTAAAGTTCATGTGCGTGTAAAGGCAGGCGTCCGATTACTTTTGGTAATATAGTGTATGTGGTTAACATGTAAAAGTTGGCCTCATGACTAAGCCCCAGTGGGTGGGGTGAAACATGTCAAAGGACATGGCATGTGGAGTGGTGCAAGGCTGAGGCCAACTTAAACATGTTAACCATGTAGACTGGATAGGGTTCAACGGCGATTGTTTAAAATACAAACTTTTTAGATATGCATATTCCAGGGAGAGAGCTGCCAACTGAAGGGGGTAGACTTTAGCTATGCAGTCTACCCATTAGTTGCTTGATTACATTCTATCAGATCTTCTTCTGGAACAGTACTTAAGCAACTGATCAGCACAGCTCGGCAACATCTGCACCATCCAGTGTCCAGCAGGGAGAAATATGCTCATCTAAATGGATGCCAGAGATTTGTTCTTTTACACTGGCTCACCATTCATCATCATCTTCACTCTTTGATCTCAGAGCATCTGAATGGGGGGCTACAAAGAGAGATATGGAGTGAGTCGAAGGAATTATAGATACAGGAAATGAATGCAGATGGGGGATCTCTGAAATGATTTTAAGATATTTATGGGGATTAAACATACAAAGAATTTTAAAGAAGCAGAGTGAAGAAATGACTCCAGTCAAGCGCCACAACACTCCGTGCTTTTTTTTTTCTTGAAGCACATGATTAGAGCCTGAGGCTCTAATCTGCTTCAAAAAGGTTGGGCTCTGCGCTCCTGAACCCACCCACTTGGGACATTAGCGAATTAACATTTGCTATTGTCTTTCTGCTTCTCCTCCCAGCCAATCAGGACAGGAAGCGGGTCTTAAGACCGGATTGGCCGGGAGGAGTGACTGGGAGGAGAAGCTAGGGAAGCCACCCGCGACCTGGATGGGGTAAGTGCGGACCTGGCGTGGGGGGGGGGTTCAATTGCCGCCCCCCCAACAAAAAAAATGGAGCACTAGCCGGTTACGAACAGGCACAATCTAATTTAATAGGAATGTAAATGTTGAGCATTGAAACGCTTCAGGAAACTGGGCTATTCACGCCTTTCAACCGTGCTAAAGTTAGGACGTTCGTCTTTGTACAGAGGTGAATTTAAATGTATTTATTACCAGAATACATTATTCGTTGTACTTTTCACTCAAGTTATAATTTTTTTTTATTTTCTTAGGTGTCATACAGAGCTCAGAAAGGGATGACCAGAAACACTGTCCTTAAAATGCTGTTCGTGTGGCTGGCAGCCTTTCTCCTCTATGGTCCCGCCATTATCAGCTGGGAATACATCGCACGTGCGACCATCTTACCAGAAGGCGAATGTTACGTGGAATTTTACTACAACTGGTACTTTCTCATGATCGCCTCCACCGTGGAATTTTTCACACCCTTTATCAGCGTCACCTACTTCAACCTGAGCATCTACATTAACATCAAGAAGAGAACCAGGATGAGGAATGAGGAGCTGGCCCAAGGCCACGAGCATTGTGAGATGAGTTTCCAGAGGAAGAGGAAGGAACACTTGATATTTTTCGTCAAGCCAGCCGAGAGGCCTCACATAGAATGCAGAAAACAGGCCTCTTGCTTGACACCCACTGAGGTTTGCCCTGAAGAGCCTAGAATGCAGAGGGTCAAAGGCCACACCTTGGACCTCAACATAAGTCAGGACCTTCCACCACTGCAGGTTGAGGTCCAAACCAGGAGACACCAAGCCTGCCTTTATAAAGCAGTGGAGAACGCTTGCAGTAACGTCAGGACGGACATGGCGAGCAGCATTGCCAACCGTTTTAGGCTTTCGAGAGACAAGAGGGTAGCCAAGTCCTTGGCCATCATTGTGTGTGTGTTTGGCCTTTGCTGGGCACCCTACACCCTCTTAATGATTATCAGGGCTGCTTGCTATGGGCGCTGTGTCCAACATTATCTCTACGAGATCTCGTTTTGGCTGTTGTGGTTAAATTCTGCCATCAATCCCGTACTGTACCCCCTCTGCCATATGAGTTTCCGAAAAGCCTTCATGAAACTACTGTGTCCGGGGAAAGTGAAAATACATCCCCATATTTTTATGTAGCGGTGATCTCGGGACAAAAATTCCTATAGATGGAATACAGAAATTTCCTTTTATGTCTTCGCTCACCTGGATGACCTCTGGTATTCAAGTTTCAGATATTTTAGTTGAGCTGAGGGACTAACGAGATAATTGGAGAATATAAATGTAACATTTGGTTGAAATGCCACAAGAAAGCTGAAGACTTGCGATTAGTGTGTCCTGTCAACTCTAATGCCCCGTACACACACGATCGGACTTTCAGCCAACAAAACCGTGGGTTTTTTTGTTCGAAGGTTGTTGGCTCAAACTCGTCTTGCATACACACGGTCACACAAATGTTGGCCAAGAATTCCGAACGCGAGAATGCGGTGACGTACAAGACGTAGGACGAGCCGTGAAAAAGGAAGTTCAATAGCCGGCGCGGCTCCTTCTGCTTGATTCCGAGCATGCGCAAACTTTTGTGCGACGGACTTGGACTTTCCGACAACAAGCTCACATCCAACATTTCCCATGGGAAAATCCGACCATGTGTACGTGGCATAAGAGTTTCTGGCCTTTTGGTGAGCCTACAGTACACCTGGAACACAGTCTAAGTGGATCATATAATGATCATGAACCTAGCATGCTGAATTCAAATGTTGAAAGGCAATGGACTCTTCACTGTTCCACCTGCAGTGGCCAGTCCCACCAAGCTTATCTGGGGCTTGATTTAAAATGGTGCTCAACCCCCCCTCCCCAATGGTTTTTTCCCACTTACCTGCAGCACTGTAGTGCTCTTCAAAGTACATACCTTTCCCCCTAGTGTTGTCCCCTTGCAATCTGATATCCGAGTGCCCCACAGAGGGTCCCATGCCGCTATCTTGGTCCACTGGCTACCTCTTCTGAGTACAGGCAGCCAGCCCTGATGACTACCCTCTGGACCAGTGGTCTCCCAACTGTAGCCTAGGGGACGGATGTGGCCCTTTTCTTTCTTTTATCCGTCCCTTGGGGCACTATTCCATCTATTGACACCAACAATGGGGTGTAATTCCTCCCACTGACCCCACAAAGGGTCAACATTTCCCATTACACCAATGATGGGGCACAATTCCTCCCACCGACACCAATGATGAGGAACAATTCCTTTCACTAACACCAATGATGGGGCACTATTCCTCCCAATGACACCAACGATGAGGCACAGTTTCTCCCACTGACACCAACAATGGGTCACTATTCTGCACAATGACACCAATGATGGGATACTTGTTCTCATACTGACACCAGCTATGGGGCAAATTTCCCATTACACCAATGATGGGGCAAAATTCCTCCCACCGACACCAATGATGAGGAACAATTCCTTTCACTAACCCCAAATTATGGGGGACTATTCCTCCCAATGACAACAACGATGGGGCGCTTTTCCTCCCAATGATACCAACAATGAGGCACAGTTTCTCCTACTGACACCAACAACGGGTCACTATTCTGCACAATGACACCAATGATGGGATACTTGTTCTCCTACTGACACCAGCTATGGAGCACAATCTTTCCCACTGACACCAATGATGGGGCACTATTCCTCCCAATGACACCAATGATGGGGCGCTATTCCTCCCGCTGACACCAATGATGGGGCGCTATTCCTCCCGCTGACACCAATGATGGGGCACTATTTCTCCAACTCTCACAAACAACGGGTCACTATTCCCCACAATTACACCAATGATGGGACACTTTTTCTCCTAATGACACCAACGATGGGGCACAATTCCTCCCACTGATAATTGCTTCCACTTATGCCAGGGCATTTTCTACTTCCACTAACCACAGTCTGGCCCCCCTAAAGTCTAAAGCAGGGCTTGACAAATTTGTTTAGAATCTAGGAGCAAGCTGAAAAAGTTAGAAGACAGTTTTTTAAATTAGCTGTCCAGCGCCCAGAACTGCATGTCCGGGGTGTTGGGTCGGGCAATAAGAATTGCTCAA
The DNA here is from genome assembly GCA_037952835.1 of Lithobates septentrionalis. Taxonomy (NCBI): domain Eukaryota; kingdom Metazoa; phylum Chordata; class Amphibia; order Anura; family Ranidae; genus Lithobates; species Lithobates septentrionalis. Next base: position 607,652 of record JBBDGP010002172.1, read on the forward strand.
GTCTGATGCCAAGCGAAAAAATACGGAATATTTATAAAAGAAAAAAAGGTTTTTTGTTTGTTATAAGATTTTGCAAATTAGTTATTTTTCTCCTTCGCTGATGTGCGCTGATAGGCTGCACTGATGAGGCAGGACTGATAGGTGGCACTGATGGGCAACACTGATGGGCACCTATATACAGCACTGAGGTGACAATGATGGGCACTGACAGGTGGCACTAATAGGCAGCAGCAGCACTGATGGGCACTGACAGGTGGCACTGATGGGCAGCACTGAGGTGGCACTGATGGGCACTAACAGGCAGCACTGAGTTGGCAATGATGGGCACTGACAGGTGGCACTAATAGGCAACACTGAGATGGCACTTATGGGCACTGACAGTGACTGCAATTGATGGGCAAAGTGGCTGCATTTGATGGATTTTTTTTCAATATTTTTCAGAGTTTTCAGTTTGTTTGCGCCCCCCAAAAATTTTTGAGCACCAGCCACCACTGAATCCCACTAAGGGCTCTTTACACTAGCAGTAACTCATTAAAGAGCGATCTGCAGTGCACTGCTTTTCAGAGGGTGTTATACAGGTGACAAGGAGGCTTTATGTTTTTTTTTTCCCTAAATGCCCATACCACTGTGCCACAATCATGTGCATTTCTGGTGGTTGCAAGGCGGTTGAGGCGTGGCCCCATTCACTTGAATGTGTCATGTTCAGTGGGTGCTAAATGCAAAGAGGGGATCATTTTTTGCTTTTTGCATTGCAGCCACAGCATGTGTATACCCCATACAGCTGCTTTTGCAGCCATGGGGGAGGGTAAAATTGTGGATCAACAGCCTTTTTTTATCGCCAATTCCCCAACTGTCAGTGTAAACTAAATCTGAGTTGTCATGTGTCACCTGTATATTGACTAGACACATGCAGAACGACATTTGGTTTGTTTCGTTTCATTACAATTCGTTATTTACACAAATTTGTTTAATTAAATTTGTTAAATTTGTTTACGGTAATTTGTTTTTGAAATTAATTTAGTTTATTCGAATTCGAATTGATTCGAATTTGTTGAACTTAAATTTTTTGAATTTGAATTGCATTTGAATTGAATTTACTCTATTCGAAATTCAAATTTTGGAAGACGGTTATATTTTTTCTATTCTACTGTTTTTTTCTACTCTTTTATTTTCTATTCTTTTCTATTCTATTATATTCTGTTCTATTCTATTCAAATTCAGATTTATTCTATTTGAAATTCAAATATATTCTTTTTAGTCTATTCTGTTCTCTTCTATTGTTTATTCTATTCTATTCTATTCTATTATTTTATTTCCTATTCATTTATTTTTTTATTTTATTCTATTTTCTATTCTATTCGAAATTTGAATTTTGGAAGATGGTTATATTCTTTCTATTCTATTCTTTTCTATTCTATTCATTTCTATTCTTTTATTTTCTATTCTTTTCTAATCTATTCTTTTCTATTCTATTCAAATTTATTTTATTCGAATTTTGGGAAATGGTTATATTCTTTTATTTTCTATTCTACTCTTTTCTATCCTATTCTAATTCAAACTTATTCTATTTGACATTCGAATTTCAGAAGATGGTTATATTCTTTTATTCTATTCTATTCTATTCCTTTATTTGCTATTCTATTTTATTCTGTTCTTTTGTTTTCTATTCTATTTTGTTCTGTTTTACGTTATTCTTTCATTTTCTATTCTATCCCTTTGTTTCTATTCTATTTTTTTCAATCCATTTTTTTTTCTATTCTTTTATTTTCTATTCTGTTCTGTTTTACTCTATTATTTTCTATTCTTTTATTTTAGATTATATTCTATTGTTTTATATTCTAATTTATTCTTTTCTATTCTATTTCTTTTTTCTATTCTAATTTATTCTCTTTGGAAATTTGAATTCGAATTGAAAACGATTCAAATTCGATTTGAAAACGATTCAAATTCGATTTGAAAACGATTCAAATTCGATTTGAAAATTATTCAAATTCGATTTTGAAAACGATTCAAATTCGATTTGAAAATGATTCAAATTCAAATTTGAAAACGATTCAAATTCGATTTGAAAACTATTTAAATACAATTCGAAAACCATTCAAATTTAAATTTCCTCCAAAATTTTTATTGGCTATTTCTGATTCGTTTAAATTCCTAACTATTGTAATTCAGAAATTCAGCTGCATCCGAATTACTGAATAAGGAAAAATTTGTCCGAATTTCAATTCGGAACGAAACAAACCTTTGCTGTCTAAAATTGACTTCATCCTTGCCAGCGGGAGCACCTGTTAATAAGTGAGAGGGGGGACTTGGAGCCGGCCAAAACGTTTTTTTAATTTTGATTGGAGAGTGGGGGGATGGGGCCATAAAAAAAAGTGTTGAATAGAGTTGGGCTTTAAAGAGGAACTTCACTGGGGTTGTAAAAAATTAAAAATCAACAACCACAAATACTGGAGAAGAAACAGATACTGACCAGTCCATGGAGCCCAGTGTTGTCTTCCCAACTGATCTCTGGTGCCGCCACCACCCTCTACCACCGCTGGTCCTACAGCCTTCTGGAACATGTGACGTGTCCCAGGAGGCTACAGGACCAGTCTCACCGCACTGCCGTGCTTGAGGTCATCTTCTTTCCATCTTGGGTTTGAGGATGCTTACCAAGCCAAGTGCAGTGTGGGCGTCCCCAGTCAATGATGAGCAATAATGGTCTAAAGAGCAAACAAGGGGAGGGGCAGTGACACTAAATTTTCAGAACTGCAAGCTCTAAAAAGTATTGTTGGACTGCTTAGTCCATGAAGAACATACCACAGCAGGCATTAGAAGAACCATGCGCATTCCTCCACAAATCTTTCAGCAGGTACAGCATACATTTTTTTTGTGGTGTATTCAGTTTTTGGCTGGAAGTTTCCCTTAAACTCCCCTTAGAAGACCTAAAAACCTTAGCGCCTTCTTCTGTTGACTTTACCAAACATCTAGCACTTTCTTTTCACATTTCATTAGCAGCTGATTTGATGGACCTCATGCAGAGAAAAATGTCTCAATACTGTGTACTTATAAAGGGCTTTATGTGTAAAAAAAAAAAAAAAAAACTAAAAAAAAAAACAACAAATAAATACTTTACTGACTCTACAATTTAATTTTGCACGATTTATTCAGATTTTACTGTGCAAGTAAAAAATGGCTGTAAATTTTATATGTACTGTATAAGGGAAAAAAGCACGTGCCTTTTATTTTTTTGGTAAACTGTGTTGTGGCTATGGGTGAGAAAAATTCAGAGTTTTTATTTCACCGGATATTTTGTTGAAAAAGACAAGACATTTTGGCTAAATGCATTGGAATCAATGGGAAGGGTGAAATTCTTCTGGTTTCAGGTGGTTTTAAAGGGTGCCATGGGCATTAAAGTTTTTGTAAATTCTATACTTTTGGTCTGTTAAATATACCATTGAAAAGTGTGTCAAATACTTACCACAATTAGAGTACATGCGGTAGTATGCCGCCATGTTGGTACCAGGAAAACAGAAAATTGTATCAAATACTTACCCTGATTTTCCTTTCCTGGCGTCAACCCATGACGGAGTACATGTGGTAGTATGTTGCCATGTTGGTGCCAGGAAAACAGAAAATTGTATCGAATACTTACCCTTATTTTCCTTTTCTGGTGCAAGTCAATGGCAGAGTATATGTGGTAATATGTCACCATGTTGGTGCCAGGAAAACAGAAAATTGTGTCGAATACTTACCCTTATTTTCCTTTTCTGGTGCCAGTCCATGGCAGAGTACAAGTGGTGGTATGCCGCCATGTTGGTGCCAGGAAAACAGAAAATTGTATCGAATACTTACCCTGATTTTCCTTTCTTGGCGCCAGTCCATGGCAGAGTACATGTGGTAACATGCCGCCATGTTGGTACCAGGAAAACAGAAAATTGTATCAAATACTTACCCTGATTTTCCTTTCTTGGCGCCAGTCCATGGCAGAGTACATGTGGTAACATGCCGCCATGTTGGTGCCAGGAAAACAGAAAATTGTATTGAATACTTACCCTGATTTTCCTTTTCTGGTGCCAGTCCATGGCAGAGTACAAGTGGTGGTATGCCGCCATGTTGGTGCCAGGAAAACAGAAAATTGTATCGAATACTTACCCTTATTTTCCTTTCCTGGCGCCAGTCCATGGCAGAGTACATGTGGTAATATGCCGCCATGTTGGTACCAGAAAAACAGAAAATTGTATCAACTACACTTACCTTTATTTTCCTTTCCTGGTGCCAGTTCATGGCAGAGTACATGTGGTAATATGCCGCCATGTTGGTGCCAGGAAAACAGAAAATTGTAACAAATACTTACCCTTATTTTCCTTTCCTAGTGCCAGTCCATTGCAGAGTACATGAGGTAGTATGCCGCCATGTTGGTACCAGGAAAACATAAAATGATATCAAATATTTACTGTAATGTTCCTGGTAGAGGAGCCTGGCGTGCAGAGGTAGGCTTCTCTTACACCTCTGGCTCAGGAGCCCTGGTAAGGTAATATGGGAGCGCCAGAGTACAGAGTGAACAGGAGTGCCTGGCTGGTCTTCCATTGATAGATGCTGAAGAGAAGGCTGTGTGTCCCTGGAACAGCAGGAAGACAAACTGAAAGCTGTACTGGCAGGTAGACTGCAGCAGGAGACTTGCACAGATCAGCAGGCTCGGATGCAGGGAAGGAATCCGTAGGCAAGGTCAGGCAATCCGGGTCAGCAGCTAGCGGGCAAATCAAGTACATGCAGCAGGCAGAAAAGCAGGGCTGTCTTAATGTATGGGCACCCCGGGCACTGCCCAGGGGCCCCAGGTGCATTGGAGCCCCATGAAAATCTTGCATCACATCATACTTGCCAACTGTCCTGAATTTGCCGTAACTGTCGTGCTTTTTACTAAGCTGTCCCGGGATGGCCATGGCCTGGGCAGTATCCCAGAGCCTGAACTGTGCCCTCCTGATCCCAGTATTGTGCCCTCCTGACTCCCCCTACAGTTTTTAATGTGAGAGTAGGTGCGTAAATTGGGCCAGGCTGGTAGGGGCCCCAGTGTATTACTTTGCCCAGGGGCCCATGACACTATTAAGACAGCCTTGCAGAAGAGTAGTCAAATGTCGGGCCAGGGTCGGTAACAGCAGGCAGATAGGCAGATGAGCAGAAGGTGCAGGCACAGAGGAAATCCAAAGACAAGCAAGGGGTCAGTACAGGCAGTGTTTAGGCAGAGTCAGGAGCAGATTGAGTCGGTAGCATGAGGTCAACACAGGAACGGGTAACAGGAACTCAGAAAACGTAATAGACTGAACGCCAATGACTCAAGGCCATAGTGCAGCTTAAATAGCTCACCTCTCGCCTGTGCGCACTCACCCACCTGCACATGCGCACCTGTAAGTTGGCCGTGGACAGGGCTTCTTGGTATTCTGTGCCTGCGCAATGCCCCTTTCCTGACACTTACCCTTATTTTCCTTTCCTAGCACTAGTCCATGGCAGAGTATATGTAGCAATATGACACCATGTTGGTACCAGGAAAACAGCAAATTCTTTCAAATACTTACCCTTATTTTGCTTTCTTGGTGTCAATCCATGATAGAGTACATGTGGTGGTATGTCGCCATGCTGGTGCCAGGAAAATAGAAAATTATAGCAAAGATTTACCGTTATTTTCCTTTCCTGGCACGAATCCATGGCAGCATATTACCATATATACAGTCAGGTCCATAAATATTGGGACATCAACACAATTCGAATCTTTTTGGCTCTATACACCACCACAATGGATTTGAAATGAAACAAACAAGATGTGCTTTAACTGCAGACTATCAGCTTTAATTTGAGGGTATTTACATCCAAATCAGGTGAACAGTGTAGGAATTACAACAGTTTGTATATGTGCCTCCCACTTTTTAAGGGACCAAAAGTAATGGGACAGATTAACAATCATCCATCAAACTTTCACTTTTTAATACTTGGTTGCAAATCCTTTGCAGTCAATTACAGCCTGAAGTCTGGAACGCATAGACATCACCAGACGCTGGTTTTCATCCCTGGTGATGCTCTGCCAGGCCTCTACTGCAACTGTCTTCAGTTCCTGCTTGTTCTTTGGGCATTTTCCCTTCAGTTTTGTCTTCAGCAAGTGAAATGCATGCTCAATCGGATTCAGGTCAGGTGATTGACTTGGCCATTGCATAACATTCCACTTCTTTCCCTTAAAAAACTCTTTGGTTGCTTTCGCAGTATGCTTCGGGCCATTGTCCATCTGCACTGTGAAGTGCCGTCCAATGAGTTCTGAAACATTTTGCTGAATATGAGCAGATAATATTGCCCGAAACACTTCAGAATTCATCCTGCTGCTTTTGTCAGCAGTCACATCATCAATAAATACAAGAGAACCAGTTCCATTGGCAGCCATACATGCTCACGCCATGACACTACCACCACCATGCTTCACTGATGAGGTGGTATGCTTTGGATCATGAGCAGTTCCTTTCCTTCTCCATACTCTTCTCTTCCCATCACTCTGGTACAAGTTGATCTTGGTCTCATCTGTCCATAGGATGTTGTTTCAGAACTGTGAAGGCTTTTTTAGATGTTGTTTGGCAAACTCTAATCTGGCCTTCCTGTTTTTGAGGCTCACCAATGGTTTACATCTTGTGGTGAACCCTCTGTATTCACTCTGGTGAAGTCTTCTCTTGATTGTTGACTTTGACACACATACACCTACCTCCTGGAGAGTGTTCCTGATCTGGCCAACTGTTGTGAAGGGTGTTTTCTTCACCAGGGAAAAAATTCTTCGGTCATCCACCACAGTTGTTTTCCGTGGTCTTCCGGGTCTTTTGGTGTTGCTGAGCTCACCGGTGCGTTCTTTATTTTTAAGGATGTTCCAAACAGTTGATTTGGCCACACCTAATGTTTTTGCTCTCTCTCTGATGGGTTTGTTTTGTTTTTTCAGCCTAATGATGGCTTGCTTCACTGATAGTGACAGCTCTTTTTATCTCATTTTGAGAGTTGACAGCAACTGATTCCAAATGCAAATAGCACACTTGAAATGAACTCTGGACCTTTTATCTGCTCCTTGTAAATGGGATAATGAGGGAATAACACACACCTGGCCATGGAACAGCTGAGCAGCCAATTGTCCCATTACTTTTGGCCCCTTAAAAAGTGGGAGGCACATATACAAACTGTTGTAATTCCTACACCGTTCACCTGATTTGGATGTAAATACCCTCAAATTAAAGCTGAAAGTTTGAAGTTAAAGCACATCTTGTTTGTTTAATTTCAAATCCATTGTGGTGGTGTATAGAGCCAAAAAGATTAGAATTGTGTCAATGTCCCAATATTTATGGACCTGACTGTATATATATATATATATATATATATATATATATATATACTGCCATAATGGTGGTGTTTTATTATATCTGTTCCACAAGTGCAAAAAAAAACGTCATCCAGCCACAAATCTTGTGAGCTGATAACTTCCTGTACTCCTGGATGGTTATCCGTTAGCATTGCTCTCAGCTATCTCTGTCGACTACAAAATACATCCCCCTCCCTGAGGGAGGTGCTATGCAGTTCTAACACACACCCTGTCCTAAGTTGACGAAGCTGTGCGGTATGGTTGTCACTCCAGGGCAGGAAGTGTGTTAATGGAAAGATTACCAGATTAAAATAAAGAAAAAAAGTGTGAAAAAAGAAAACTAATGCAGCCACCACATCTAAGGGCCTGTAAGCTGTAATGCTGTCAATTCTTGTTCTTGGGTTTCAATAAGATTTAAATTGCTTCTGAGGATTAGGGGAGCTCCTTTAAAAGTTTTGGCATCAGGATTAGGATTTGCAATTCTTCTAAGGGCACCTGTATGACAATCTAGACAAGTACCAAATCCAGTTACAATGTGATGCACAAGCCTCATAAAGTAAACAAAAATCCCCATTTACCTTCCCTGAGTGAGCCAAATCCTCCTTTATTTGTATCTCATGAGTTCCCCCTTCCAGACACTGCAGCTCACAGTGGGAGGGTTTCAGCAGCAGAGGCGGTGCCATCAATCTAGAAAGCTGTGGGTGGGACTAGGTGTGACCAGGTGATGATTGACAAGCTACAGGCTTAGAAATAGGCAGTGACAATTTCACAGTAGCCACGCCCCCTGCAACATTCATTTTTTTTTTCATTCCACTGTACTGTGAGCAGGCACAGCCTACATGAGAGTGACAACTTTGCTCTGAATTCAGAAGCAGTGCAACGTTGTTGTCACTCTATCACAGGAAGCTGTATGAGGTGGACTTCACTGGCAGGAGCAACAGGTATTTTGTAAAAAAAAAAAAAAAAAGAAGAAAGAACTGTAAGTGCAAATGATCTTATAATTAAGGGCTGCATACATATTTGTATTCAGATTATTTTTATTAAAGCCTTTTTTTTTAGTCTTTGAAAAAAAAAAAAAAAACATGCAAAAGCATTCCCCATGGCTTCCCACCCACCATGTTCCTTTGAAAAACTAATAGCAGAGTGTTGACAATCAAATTTCTCTGGCTCAGAATATAGAACGACAAGGGTCGGGTTCTTACAAAGCACAAACCTTGATTCATATAGGAGATGAAAATAGAAGATACATGCTTTGGGAGATGAAGAGATATAAAGGAGTTACGATATGTGTTGCTGCAATGTAGGAATGGTGGTATAATATATTAATGTGCATTATAATACTGGAATAGCGGATGAAGAATTGTTCAAATAAACAATGAACCTATCTTGTGTGTTCCCAGATTTCTTTAGTAATTCTCCAAAATAAAATAAAAAAAATAAGAATGGGTGAAAGACATGTTTTATTGTAGTAGGCAATGCTCCAGGGGTGCTGGTGGGACCAAGTCAGGTACGGTCATCCGACTGTCCCATAAGGCCAAAAGCTTCTGAGGACATCCTCCATGCTGGAGGGTTGTTTAGAAATACAGAACTGTATATTTTATAGTGTTCCAATTTATGGAAGGGTACTTATTCTCTAATTTAAAAAAAAATAAAAAATAAAAAATAAAAATGGGTGAAGGATGTGTTTTATTGTAGTAGGCAATGCTCCATGGGTGCTGGTGGGACCAAGTCAGGTACGGTCATCCAACTGTCCCATAAGGCCAAAAGCTTCTAGGGACATCCTCCATGCTGGAAGGTTGTTTAGAAATACAGAACTGCATATTTGATGGTGTTCCAATTTATGGAAGGTTACTTATTCTCTAATTAGAGTCATAAAAAATAAAAGTGGGTGAAGGACGTGTTTTATTGTAGTAGGTAATGCTCCAGGGGTGCTGCTGGGACCAAGTCAGGTACGGTCATCCAACTGTCCCATAAAGCTAAAAGCTTCTGAGGACATCCTCTATGATGGAAGGTTGTTTAGAAATACAGAACTGCATATTTGATGGTGTTCCAATTTTTGGAAGGTTGCTTATTCTCTAATTAGAGTCATAACAAATAAAAAATAAAAATGGGTGAAGGATGTGTTTTATTGTAGTAGGCAATGCTCCATGGGTGCTGGTGGGACCAAATCAGGTACGGTCATCCGACTGTCCCATAAGGCCAAAAGCTTCTGAGGACATCCTCTATGATGGAAGGTTGTTTAGAAATACAGAACTGCATATTTGATAGTGTTCCAATTTATGGAAGGGTACTTATTCTCTAATTAGAGTCATAAAAAATAAAAAAGGGTGAAGGATGTGTTTTATTGTAGTAGGCAATGCTCGAGGGGTGCTGGTGGGACCAAGTCAAGTACGGTCATCCAACTGTCCCATAAGGCCAAAAGCTTCTGAGGACATCCTCTATGCTGGAAGGTTGTTTAGAAATACAGAACTGCATATTTGATGGTGTACCAATTTATGGAAGGTTACTTATTCTCTAATTAGAGTCATATTGACAAGCTTTTTCCACAAGAACGTACGTGGGTTGTGGGATATCCATTTCTGTGTTATAAAATTGCAAGGTAAAAAAATAAAAAATAAAAGAGCCCAGTTATGACAATGTGAGAATTTTAAAGCAGACCTTCAGTCATTTTCTCATATAAAAAAAAAGGGGGAGGAACAAACCACAGGACTTTTAAGGTGCCAAAAAAAAAATAGATTGATTACAATTGTTAAAATTCAATCAATTATATTATAACAATAAAAATTGATTTTAAAAAATCCTTGTTATATCACATGTTCAATGCGTAAACTGATACAGTCACTACAGCTCTACATGTTTCGCTCCAAATAAAAGAAAAAAAGGCGCCTCTAAGTGCAGAATTAAAACTTTTAATATCCCCAAACAAGGTTAAAAACACTTACAGAATCAAGGATAAGAAGAGGCATAACATGGACGTATGAAGCAGGTGATCTGGCATCAGGAGGTCCCAGTGTATCACAGCCTTCCAGGGATAACGATATGCAGCAGCAGAAGGTCCCAGGATAACCAGCAGGTGAACATCCAAGCCTCTGAGAACACTGGTGAAGCAATCACATCGTCTGAGTCAGCGTGGAGCATGAATCCCGGAAGTGACGTCAGCGGGAGGGGACAACAACCAGCATGGACCGCAAACAGGAAATATGTCATCAAAATGGGACGCGTTTCGGAACTACTGATTGGTTCCTTCTTCAAGCCAAGAAGCTTGAAGTAGTTCAGTAGTTCCGAAGTAAACAAGCCTTTCCCCGTTCTGCCTAGTGACAGGACACTGATCACCGCTCCCTGTAACCGGGAGCGGGGATCAGTGACGTGTCACACATAGCCCCTCCCCCCCACAGTTAGAATCACTCCCTAGGACACACTTAACCCCTGCAGCGCCCCCTAGAAGTTAACCCCTTCACTGCTAGTCACATTTACACAGTAATCAATTCATTTTTAATCGCACTGATTGCTGTATAAATGTGAATGGTCCCAAAATAGCGCCAAAAGTGTCCGATCTGTACGTTGCAGTCACGATAAAAATCACTGATCACCGCCATTACTAGTAAAAAAAAAAAAAATATTAATAAAAATGCCATAAAACTATCCCCTATTTTGTAGACGCTATAACTTTTGCGCAAACCAATCAATAAATGCTTATTGCGATTTTTTTTACCAAAAATATGTAGAAGAATACATATCGGCCTAAACTGAGGGAAAAAATGTTTTTTTATATATTTTTTGGGGATATTTATTGTAGCAAAAAGTAAAAAATAATGCGTTTTTTTTTCAAAACTGTTGCTATTTTTTTGTTTATAGCGCAAAAAATAAAAACAGCAGAGGTGATCACATACCACCAAAAGAAAGCTCTATTTGTTTGGGAGCCATGTCACACGACCGCGCAATTGTCAGTTAAATTGACGCAGTGCCGAATCACAAAAAAATGCTCTTTTGCCAGCCAAATGGTCCGGGGCTTAAGTGGGTAAGAAAAGTTGGCAACCCTAGAGCCAGGAGAGCCAGTGGGAGACTCGAAAAAAAGAGAATCTGGGCTGCTTTGTGCAAAACTATAACAACAGAGCAGGTAAGTATAACATGTTTGTTATTTAAAAAAAATAAAATGTAATCCTTTACAATGACTTTACATCTCGGTGTGCTTTGTGTATTTCTCCCAGATCTGTGCAGTAATCCAGTGTGAAACGTTGCCTCTGTGCAGGAGCTTCCTGTAATAAAGACCATCAATTTTCACAAAGTGCATGGGGAAGGCAGAAATTAAAGTTGAACTCCGGGATAAGTAAAAGATTGTCTAAATCCGTTCATCATGTGTATTTCTTCTTGAATCTCGGTGTGCTTTGTGTATTTCTTCCAGATCTGTGCCGTAATCCAGTGTGAGACGTTCTGTAATAAAGACCGCTCACTGCTGCTCTCTCCTTGTGCAGGGTGACTGGTCTTGTCTCCGCCCCCTCCTGTAGTTTTCTGCAGGCAGCCTGTAGTGGGTGGAGCCTGCTGGGCCTCTCCCACAGCTCTGCTCTCTCTCCTTGTGCAGGGTGACTGGTCTTGTCTCCGCCAGAGGCGTAACTAGAACCTTCAGGGCCCCGGTGCAAGAAACCATGATGGGCCCCCCTTCCATCCGAGCCCCGGGCTTCCATGGACATCCTCCCAAAACCGTGCTTCCTGCATGACCCCTGGGACATGCTTCCAGCGCAAACACAGCGGCCCTTTACCATGTGATCAGCTGATCACATGTAAACAGACTTGCCGGTTATCCGCAGCCCTTTCCTCCCACGCTGTGTCTGTGTTAGTAAAGGACTGCCATTAACTGTCAAGAATGTCAGTAAATTGTTTACACTGATAATCAGTGCCCCAATCATCAGTGCCATCTATCAGTGCCCATCAATGCTGCCTATCAGTGCTCATCAATGCCGCCTATCAGTGCCCATCACTTCCACCAACAAGTGTTACCTATCAGTGCTCATTAATGCCGCCTATTAGTGCCCATCAATTCTGCCTATCAGCACCACCTATCAGTGCTCATTAATGGAGTCTAACAGCATCCATCAGTGCCACCTATCAGTACTCTTCAATTCTGCCCATCAAAGCCCATCAATAATACCTATCAGTGTTCCTCAGTGCCCATCAGTACCACCTATCAGTGCCCATCAATGCCACCTATCAGTGCAGCCTATCAGTGCACATTAGTGCCTCCTATCAGTGCTCATCAATGTGGCCTATCAGTGCTCATCAGTGCCTCCTATCAGTGCCCATCAGTGCCTCCTATCAGTGCCCATAAATGCCTCCTAACAGTGCCCATTAGTGCCTCCTATCAGTGCCTTCTATCAGTGTCCATCAGTGCCTTCTATCAGTGACCATTAGTGCCTCCTATCAGTGCCCATTAGTGCCTTCTAACAGTGCCCATCAGTGCCTTTTATCAGTGCCTCCTATCAGTGCCCATTAATGCCTTCTATCAGTGCCCATCAGTGCCTCCCATCAGTGCTCATCGGTGCCCATAAATTCCTCCTATCAGTGCCCATTAGTGCCTCCTATCAGTGCCCATAAATGCCTCCTATCAGTGCCCATTAGTGCCTTCTATCAGTGCCCATCAGTGCCTTCTATCAGTGCTCATCAGTGCCTTCTATCAGTGCCCATCAGTGCCTTCTATCAGTGCCCATTAATGCCTTCTATCAGTGCCCATCAGTGCCTTCTATCAGTGCTCATCAGTGCCTCCTATCAGTGCCCATAAATGCCTCCTATCAGTGCCCATAAATGCCTCCTATCAGTGCCCATCAGTGCCTTCTATCAGTGCCCATCAGTCAATGCTATTAATTTCCATCAGTGCCGTCTGCCTTCTCAGGACAGCACGGCTCTGAGCGGATATCGGTGTCTGTCATGGAATAGTAGCACGGAGACACCGGCGGCATTAACGTTCTATTTACCCGTCCATCCTCTCTGGCAGGGGATGAGAGAGGACACACAGCTGATCTCACTGCTCCCCCTTCTCCCCCCTCCCCTCTCCTGTGTGCTCCGCGGGAAATGTGAGCTCTTTAGCTTCACACTAGACTGCCCACGGAGCACACAGGAGAGGGGAGGGGGGAGAAGGGGGAGCAGTGAGATCAGCTGTGTGTCCTCTCTCATCCCCTGTCAGAGAGGACGGACGGGCAAATAGAACGTTAATGCCGCCGGTGTCTCCGTGCTACTGTTCCATGACAGACACCGATCTCCGCTCAGAGCCGTGTGTGAATAGCAACCCCGCTGGGCCCCCCCCCCCCACAGTAGAGGAATGCTGGGCATTCGACTGTTGCGACCCTGACAATTTCGCCACTGGTCTCCGCCCCCTCCTGTAGTTTTCTGCCTGTGGTGGGTTGAGCCTGCTGGGCCCCTCCCACAGCTCTGCTCTCTGCTTAAGCTATATATATATATATATATATATATATATATATATATATATATATATATATATATATATATATATACAGCACAGTGATGATGTCACTGCTTTTTTTTTTTTTTTACAGGGCAAAATCTGGGTTTGTAAAGGCATTTTGGTGGCCACAAAGTGAATTACTGTATTTATTGATGTATAACACTCACTTTTTCACCATGCAAATCGGGTGCAAATAGCGTGTGCGTGTTATATGCCAATACTTCCATATTACCTGCCTCAGAGGGGACAGGGAGGGGGGCAGGACGAGCGCAGTCAGATTACTTACAGTGAGAATCTCCTGTCCTGGCAATGGTGAGGCTGCAGATGGGCACTGACCCTTATTTTGCTTCAAATTTCCTTATTTAAAATTTAATTTCACTCTTAAAATGAATGTGCGTGTTATACGCCTGTGCGTGTTATACGCCGATAAGTACGGTACATCCTTTGTGGCTATATATATTTGAAAGTTTTTGTGGCCGCAGTTCAGCTTTAAGATTGCGGCTCCGTGCACAGTAAGTCCCTTATTTCTGGCAGGATCAACAGCTATTTTTCTGTACTTGCAGAAAATGCACTTACCCTGGAAAAACAAATGCAGCCACCACATCTACCATAAGAACTGGTCATCTGCAATGCTGTATATAGAGACATTTTTGTTCTTTAGATGCAATCCTGTATCTGTTACTGAAAATAGTGATCATTTGGTAAGCAATATCTCTTTCAGCAAACTGAAAAGGGCGGTTGGTAGATATGGCAATGTTGGTTGCTTCTAACTCTCCGATAACTAACCCTCCCGGTGTTGTCATGGTAACAAGCATGAACAGAATGGACAGAACTGGTAGAGAAGGATAATAATAAAAAGTGTGACGGGTCCTGTGTGATCTGACTCATCAGTTTGGCTTCAGCAGTTCTACAATTTTTGCACCCTGTAATCCAAAAATCGACTTCATCTGAATATATAATTACAAAAAATACCGCTACTCCCTATCACATATACAATCCAGATTATCAGGCTCCAGGTGGGCAGAATTCGCCATATTTATTTTTTTTGTTTGTTTCAATGGTTTTTATTGATAGTTTTCAAGACATTTTTAACATTTAAAGTGATACTAAAGGATCACCATAAATAATAAACATGTCATACTTACCTCCACTGTGCAGCTAGTTTTGCACAGAGTGGCCCCCGAACATCCATTCCTGGGGTCTCTCAGCGGCTCTTGCGGCTCCTCCCCGCATTAGATAACCCCCTTGGAGAAGCGCTCTCCCGGGGGGGTTACCTTGCGGGCGCGCTCCCAAATCCAGCATTCGGCGTCCATAGACGGCGAATGCAGGACTCGGCCCCTGCCCCCCTGGTGCTCACGTCATTGGATTTGATTGACAGCAGCGGAAGCCAATGGCTGCGCTGCTATCAATTTATCCAATCAAGAGCCGGGAACCCGTGGAGAGAGGGACGACAGGGACGCGCCGACGAAAAAACAGGGCTCAGGTAAGTAAAACGGGGGGGCTAGGGGGCAGGTGACTGCCAGATGTTTTTTCACCTTAATGCATAGGATGCATTAAGGTGAAAAAACACGAGCCTTTACAACCCCTTTAAGTCTTAACTGTATACCATATCTCAGTATTATTATTATACTATAGCTCCTAACTGTCCCTGATTTGGAGGGACTGTCCCTGATTTGTAGCAATGTCCCTCTGTCCCTCCGTCCCCCTCATTTGTCCCTCATTTTGGTCTGATCTCTATAGTTGTATATAAAATGCACTTTTTATCTTTCAAAAAAGTGTTCCCCAGTGCTAAGCCTTTCATCCAAAATCAAAATGTCTGCATTTGTAAATTTCAAAAGCCAATATAAAGGAATAGTAGTGGTAAGAAAAGCCCTTGTGGGTTTAACTGATCTTTTTTTAGGTTAATTCTACTTTAAGGGGGTGTGTCAGGGGGCGTGTTCTATGCCTACATGTTTTTGCTAGTAGTAGGTGTCCCTCATTCCCATCTCATAAAGTTGGGAGTTATGTATTATACAGTGTGCCTTTCTAGAAAAGTAGATTATTATCTTCTGGTCTGCACATCTGTTACAGGTTATTGCTCCAATTCAAGGAAAAAAAAGGGGGTAAAATGAAAACAAAACCAGATAACATTTCTGTAGTCTGAAAGATAAAATTGAATATCCCTTGATTTCCCCGTCCCTCCACCACTCTCCATAGAGGAAGGGGAAGGAAGGGGGAGGACCAAGACCATAGACTATTCCAGGAGAAGAATGAAAGTAGGAAGAAAAGAATATCAGAGAGGGAAGGAAGGTCACTCCATAAAATTAACTCGGTCAATCCCAGAGATCTCACAAGGGGTCAGACAAGTATTTGATCCAGGGTTCCCGGATCTTGTCAAATAGGGCTCGTTTGTCCTGTAAAATCGCCGAAAGGCGTTTATTTACCATGATCGATGACAGTAGGGTCGCTAGGGAGTGGTTTTTGGGGCTATAGCCCCGAATCTGGGGCCCAGAGCCCCGAGTCTCTGCAGGGGTCCCCAAGGGGAGGGGAGGCTCCCTGATGTAAGTAGGGGGGCTCTCTGGGGACCCTGATGCAAGGGGGAGGCTCTCTGGGGACCCTGATTTTAAGGGGGAGGCTCTCTGGGGACCCTGATTTTAAGGGGAAGGCTCTCTGGGGACCCTAATGTAAAGGGGGCTCTCTAGGAACCCTGATGCAAGTGGGAGGCTCTCTGGGGACTCTGATGTAAGGAGGAGGCTCAGGGGACCCTGATGTAAGGGCGGGCGCTCTGGAGACCTTGATGTAAGGGGGGCTCTCTGGGGACCCTGATGTAAGTAGGGGGCTCTCTGAGGATATACACACGCCGTATATTACTATATATACATGTGTATGCCCAAGCGTATGACTTTCTTTACTACTGTGCTATGGGCTTTAGCCCCAGATCTTTTGTAGACCTAGCAACGCCCCTGATCCATGCCAACTTGTTTTTTTACCAGGTAGAAAGGGATTGTGGGCGTCTTCCATGATCTGACAATTGCTATTCTGGCTGCCCTAAAGATAAAGGTTATAAGTTTCCCTGCCTGTTTAGATGTACCTTCTACCGGGCCTCCCAGAAGAGCTTGCTGCGGTGATTTAGTTAAGTTCACCTGTGTAAGTGAGAAGATGAAGTTATAGAGGCGAAAACATTTCACCTTGGGGCAGGACCACCATACAGTGGAACCTTAGATTACAAGCATAATCCGTTCCAGGACAATGCTTGTAATCCAAAGCACTCACATATCAAAGCAAGTTTCTCCATAGAAGTCAATGGAAACGAAGATAATTCGTTAAACGTTAACTTCTATTGCATGCAATGCCGAATTTGGCCAGAGGTGGGGGGGGGGCGCCGGAGAGCCTCGAAAATACTTGGGGACAGCTTGGCTGAACTCAGAAACACTTGGGAGTGATTTCTGAGTGATTTTGAGTATTTCCGAACAGCTCCGAACAGCTCCGAACCGTTCCGAGTGTCACCAGCGCCCCCGCACCTCAGGCCACATGCGGTACTGCGCACCCCATTAGCTTGAATTCTGCTCGTTTTGCGAGACAACACTCGCAAATCGAGTCAGGACTTAAAAAAAAAAAGTTGCTCGTCTTTCAAAACGCTCGTTAAGCGCGTTACTCATTAACCAAGGTTCCACTGTATATGGATTACCGTGCCTTCCATACCACACCCTCGAAAACAGGAGGGAGAGGCCCCTGGGATGAATGAAACTATTCTCGTCGGTACCATGTACCATCTGAGTAATACTTTTAATAATGTAATCTGTAATTTGCTTCGATCAATGAAGTATTTATAAAGGATTTTGACGCACACTGTGACATTTTGGACCATTCATCTAGAGCGAATGTCTCCCCTATGTCTTGTTACCACTTCTTCATATAGTAGAAAAGATATTTGCCACAAATAGCTGACTATACTGATTGTGGACCACAACCCTGGTACATGGAGTGAAAACAGATTCCTCAAATTAGGACTTTAAACAGACCACAAACAGTATTTGTAAAAAAAATATACAAATTTATTGGACACAAATAGCAATAAAAAACATCAGAGTGATACCCAGTGCTCTGAGGCCTACCCGCGGCTGTTACGAACGGCCTCAGACCCGGCTCTTTCAGCAGGAGGGACGGTGTCCCCCTCACCCTCACTGACTTCGGGAGACTTTCCCCCACTACCGGAGCCAGAGTACGCCTTGGGACCCCCGCTCACAAAACAAACAGGAGAAAGCAACCCCCTGCAGGAACGCCACTATGTCATGGGCCTACCTCAGCCACAAAGACAAGCGCGGCATAATACCTCCACCACGACAGAGAAAGGCATGGATCAGGCATTGTCCTATGCACAAGTGACTAACTCTCCAAATCTGACCCACAGAGATGGCTTAATAACTGCTTCTCACCCCCCTTTTTTAAGAGGGGGTAACATGCAGGGCACCCACATTCAGCCTAGTGGAGCACCAAGAACTGAGCCTCCCCTTGCTCCACGAGGGGAGCCCCCTTTCTTGCATTGTCCCCAACAACACATGGATGATGACCCACAAATCCAACAAAACACTACATGGCAAGCATGTCTCCAAGCCATACCCACTAAAGAGGACTTTAAACTCCTTATTGAAGAAGTTAAATCTGCATGCAGGGCGGAAATCCAAACAATTCATGCCAACCTCAAACACCTATCTGAGAGAGTGGAGATGGCTGAAGAGGAGATTCAGGAGACCAAACTTGCTATACATCGCACTCAAATGCAAGGAGCTGATCACCACCTAATGCTCAGAAATATGCAACGCCATATTGAAGATTTAGATAATAGGGGTCGTAGGAACAACATTCGGATTAGAGGACTACCAGAATCGGAGGGCCCGGAGGATCTCCACGAAACCCTGCAATCTTTATTCAACAACTTATTGGGGGACCCCCTGAATAAACCCATAGAGATGGACAGAGCCCACCGTGCCCTACGACCCAAGGGACCTGCCTCCAGACCACGCGACGTCATATGCAGAGTCCACTCCTTCCCCTTAAAGGAAGACATCATGCGAAAGGCCCGAGACGCCAGGAAGGTTGTTCATGGAAATGCGCCAATACAGCTATACCCCGATCTTTCCTGGATCACCCTACAAAAGCGTAGAATTCTCCAGCCTCTACTAGCCTCACTACAGGAGAACCGCATAACTTATCGATGGGGCTTTCCTTTCAGTTTAACAGCCTGCCATCAAGGAAAATCCGCCATCTTGCGCTTCCCGGAGGACCTGGATAACTTTTGCAACACCCTAGAAATTCCTGTCCCCCGTCTTCAAGAATGGGACTTGGTAGAAACACCAACGCCCCCGCCGGCGATCTGGCAGAAGATACCTCCAACAAAACGTCCCAGGGACAGAGACTCTCCTAGAGGGTCCACTAAGCATAGGAATGGATGACTGCCATATTGGGCCCCCCCCTGGCCCACCCATCAGCTATATTTGCACCCCCCCCCCTTTCTAGGCCCAAAGCCTGTTAATTCCTGCTTCACATCAGGCACTTTCAGTTGGAGACTTGACAGTAGTAGTTTCTCTGGTCACTAGTCCCCCTTTAGGTTTACCTAACCAAAGTTCCCCCTTTTTATTTCCTATTGTTATAGGAGGTTCTCTGAATACTGCTGTATTTGACTGTTGGGTTCTCTATGTCCCCCCGGACTGGACTCTTTATGGGGAGCCCGCCCGGGGAGACTTATTGGAACTTACTTGATCCCGGGCGATCTGGATTGCTTGGGGTCTTTTTGCAATGTTTGCTTCTTTTGATTGTGTTGATAACTAATATCTCTTTTCTTTTTTCCACTCTCCTTTTCCTTTTTCTCTCCCCCTTTCTTTCCCTTCCCCTGGCACATCATCGGCTCGGGAGGGCTGACCGGACATGTCCTACATATGGATCCCTCGCTTCCTTGGATACTGATTCACCCTCGCGGCTGGATAAGCTAAGTAACGCTGAGTTCACACATACCCTCAATTATGGTTAAAATAATATCACTTAACGTTCACGGCCTAAATTCAAATAAAAAAAGGCATCTAGTTACGAGGGAAATCAGGCAGTCTGGGGCGGATGTTGCCCTGCTACAAGAAACACATTTTAATAGGGGAGGCGCCTTCACATTTGCATCCAGATACTATCCTCAGGTTTACCAGGCGTTTAGTCCCCGCAAAAAGGCCGGAGTGGCGATCTTGTTCAAAAAGGGCTCCCCCTTCAAATGCACTGAATCTCTTATAGACCCACATGGACACTACATTATTTTAAGGGGCCAATGGCAAGATCAAGGGGTCACTATCTGTGCACTATATGCCCCTAATACCCACCAAATACACTTTTTAACTAGAGTACTAGCGTGCATATTTAAATCCCCCAACGACTACTTGATCATTGGAGGAGACTTTAATTTATGTCAGTCGGTGGGTCTAGATCGCCATGTAATGAACCCCACAGAACCCCAAGCCCGAGTGGCTCGGGAAGCACAATTATTTCGCCAACTCACTAGGCGCTATGCTCTTTTTGATATATGGCGGGCACTACACCCAGGGGACAGACAATATACATTTTACTCCTCTCCTCACCGCATGCACTCTCGTATTGACTACCTATTTGTTAACAATGCCACCCTTCGCGCCACTATGGACGCTCAGATTCTACCCATCTCCTGGTCTGACCACGCCCCTGTGACTATGTCCTTGAAGATGGGTACCTATACACGTAAACCATGTCACTGGCAATTAAACAACTTTCTTCTACAACACACCCCATCTAAACTAGAACTCGAGTCAACCTTACAAAACTATTTTCTTGAAAATGACACACCAGATGTTACTCTTGCCACTCTCTGGGAGGCCCACAAGGCGGTCCTCAGGGGGCGGTGTATAGCACTATCCTCAGCCATGAAGAAAGATGCAAAGGCATCCAAACTTCAGGCGGAGAAGGATCTTAAAACCTTAGAACTCCAACTACAGACTTCGCCATCCCTAACCCTTCTTAAAAAAATTGTTTGCTTGCGTATTACACTTCGGGATCTAGCGTTAGGCCAGGTAGAGAAAGCTCTCCTTAGACTAAAACAAACGTACTACGACAAAGGCAATAAAGCCCACTCATTACTAGCACGTAAACTGTCAGAAAGATCACATATGACCACCCCTCATCAAATAAAAAATAGAAGAGATACACTTCTCTCACACCCCCAGGATATAGCTCAGGCTTTCGGAGAATTCTACACAGCCCTATATAATGACCCTGAAATTCCACACGACCCACTTTCCCCTGACTTAGCTGAGCGTATGCAACAATATTTAGTAGACAGTAATATTCCTAAACTTCAGGCATCTGATTTACTTTCCCTTAACGCCCCGATATCGGTAGAAGAACTGACAGCCACCATTAAAAGCTTACCGTCACGAAAGTCCCCCGGCCCCGATGGCCTCCCTTATGAATATTATAAGACATTTCTCCCGGTCCTCTTGCCCCATATGTGCAGATTGTACAACGCCTTCCTCCAGCAAACCCCTATTCCTTCAGACATGCAGAGATCATTCCTCACGTTGATCCCCAAGCCTGAAAAAGATCCTTCATTATGTGCAAGTTATAGGCCAATCGCACTACTAAACTCTGATTTAAAATTTTTTACCAAGCTCCTCTCGATGCGACTGAACCTAATACTTCCCTCCTTAATACATAAGGATCAAGTGGGCTTTGTCCCCCTCCGTCAGGCAGGGGACAATACGAGACGGATTATTGATCTCATAGAGGTGGCAAACAGGGACGGCCTAGAAACACTGGTCCTAGGGCTGGACGCTGAAAAGGCCTTTGATCGCCTTGGATGGCCGTTCCTGTTTGCCACACTGAAACACATGGGGTTCCAGGGCCCCTTTTTGCGGGCCATACAACACTTATATACAAACCCCTCCTCTCAGGTTAAGACACCCTTTGCCCTATCATCAGCTTTTTCGATAGCTAACGGAACGCGCCAGGGATGCCCTCTCTCGCCGTTGTTATTTGCACTATGTGTGGAGCCTCTGGCAGCGGCGGTGCGTAAAAATCCAAATATACACGGGGTTCCGGTACGGGGTAGGGATTTTAAACTAGCACTATTCGCGGATGACATTATACTTACCCTGACTCAGCCTAGGATATCACTCCCTAATTTACATGCTGAGCTAGATTTATATCGTTCTCTATCCGGTTACAAAATAAATGCGTCTAAGTCAGAGGCCCTTCCCGTAAATATCCCTCCAGTAGAGGTTCAACATCTACAACAATGCTTCCCCTACCACTGGAAAACTACAGCCCTTAAATACTTAGGAGTGCAGATCACCCCGTCGTACACCACCCTCTATAGAGCCAACTTCCTTCCCCTCTATAGATCTATAAGGGAGTCGTTACAAAAATGGAAGGTCCACCATATATCCCTCCTGGGGAGGGTGGCCTCTGTAAAGATGACCATCCTTCCCAAACTTCTGTACCTTTTCCAGACGCTTCCCATTCCGATCCCTCGGTCAGATCTGAGGAAACTTCAGGCGGATCTGGTGAGGTATGTTTGGAACTACAGGAGGCACAGAATACCTCAATCAGTATTAGTGGCGGCGCGCTCAGAGGGTGGACTGGCGTTTCCCGACTTGAACAAGTATTACCAAGCAGCCCAGCTGCGGGCCCTGGCGTCCTGGTTCCCCCAACGGTCTTACAATAGATGGACTGAAATTGAAAAAATCTGGCTGGCACACATACACCCAAATAGTTTTCTCTGGAATGCAAATGTGGAGGTGGAATCGGCCCGGCTCCTGGGTCCTATGTCTCTTCTTCGCTCTCTCTGGCGTAAACTTTCCAGAACTCATAAACTGGGCTCGGAGAGATCTCTCCTCACATCCTTTCTTTATAACCCCAGACTGCCTGCAGGCCTTACACATCAAATGTCCTCACCATGGGCAACCAGAAATTTGTTCCATTTTGGTCATCTAGTGCACCCCTGCACGCGCAAATTGCTCTCATTCATCGATCTCCAACGGAAATTTAACCTCCCCCGTCAGGTGTTTTATGGGTACCTACAGATCAGGCACTATGCTCAGTCAATAGCCCCAAATTTACAATTCTCAACTCCAACCGCATTTGAGAACCTGATGTTAGAAGGCTCCGCACGTCGAGGACTAATCTCAGATATATACAAGGTGCTAAATTCATATTGTATTGCCACCCAGGGTAAACATGCATACATGTTGAGATGGGAAAGAGCACTGGGAGAAGAAATACCAGAAGCAACCTGGCAAACAATTTGGTCTCAAGCAGCTAAAAGCTCTCTCTGCACACTCTATAAGGAAAACGCCTATAAAATCATTTTCTTTTGGTATATGACCCCTGATGTCCTCCGAGCCATCTACCCCTCTAGCTCAGATAGATGTTGGAGATGTCAGAGAGAAAGGGGAACACTATACCACATTTACTGGTCCTGCCCCAAGATAGAGCCCTTCTGGAGGGAGGCGCAATCCTTATTAACCCGCTTGCTGGGAGTACAGGTTCCCAGAACCCCTAAATTATTCCTCTTGGGAGTATCTGGTTTACAGATACCTAAGCACTCCAAGAAACTGCTTCGGCACATCCTGACAGCCGCGAGGTGTCTCATAGCCCTCTACTGGAAAAGAAGGGACCCGCCTACCTCAACAGATCTATATGCCAGAATTAAGGATATAGAGCTAATGGAAAAAATGACTGCTAGATTGCAAGACAGATTGGAAACACATGATAAGGTCTGGGAAGACTGGCATAGACGAGAAGATCCTCCTTGAGCCACTGGTGGAGCCTCCCCCATCCTCCCCCTCCCCCCCCTCCCCTCTCCTTCTTTTTCTTCTCTACTCTTTCTTTTATTTCTTATGTTTACTAGATGATGTCAGGTTACATGTCTATATGCATATGTTGATTATTGCACAGTATATGGTAACTAATCTAAGCCTTATACAACTGAATGTTTTTCTCTTGATACCGACTACTTGCCGGTTTTGCCTCTGGCATGGCAAATCTTATACAACAAGATATCATTGTCTTTGTAACTTACCTGACTTTTGGATCAATAAAATGTTATTTGAAAAAAAAAAAAAAACATCAGAGTGGGATTAAAAACAAACATGTGTTGGGAGCAGAAATGGAAACAGCTGAAGAGAAAGCCCAAAACTGTCAGACAGACAGAATGCCAACGCGTTTCAAAAAAACAAAATGCAGATCTTCTTCAGGGATAGAGGGCTTGCAAGTTCGATAACAGAACATATATCATCAGAAATATGCATGTATGCAAGCATATAAAGCATCTAACATTTCAAATATAAAAAGAACACCATACATACATATTGT
The DNA here is from genome assembly GCA_037952835.1 of Lithobates septentrionalis. NCBI lineage: Eukaryota > Metazoa > Chordata > Amphibia > Anura > Ranidae > Lithobates > Lithobates septentrionalis. Next base: position 631,828 of record JBBDGP010002172.1, read on the forward strand.
GACAGAGGCAATAAAATAACAGCTGAGCATACTGACCCCAAGTGTTAGTGCTCCACCCATACAGAAAGAGATCATAACTCAATGGTGGAGAAAGAGATTGGTCCGTCAAGGCCACGCATAGGCATCAGACCAGGAAGTCAGTGGCAACCAGTGATCCACGTAGGGCAGAATAGTCCCACTGAGGAAATGCCAATAGCCTAGATATTTGGCTGTAGTATATCTAGATCGGTACATAGATTAATCCACCAATTAGTTCAGATATAATGCCCCAACTATTGGAAACAAGTCATGTTCCTAGAGTAAATGAACGAAAACCAAAAACCAAAAAGTCATACCTACAATCACAGAAACTCTAGAGGAGATATAAATTATTTATCCCCCAAAAGCAGGTCAGGTCGGTATAAAGTAGAGTCTGTGTCTTGGATACGGACATCCGCACCCTCGCAGGCCATAAACTAGTGCGGGAATCTACCAAACGGCTGGAGAAGCCATATTGGTTGATCTAAAAGCAGCCGCAGAAAGAATCTGTTAGCTACCAAGAATGCAGAACATCATCCTGGCATCGCTAAACGTGCGGTGCAATGATCCCAAGATAAAATAGCAAGCCACAACATCCCAGCGGCATGATGGAGTTACCTTATGTCTAAGATGGAACAGCGTGGCTGTTTGTGTCTGCCGGGTGGGACAGAGACTGATGGAGATACTAAGCACTATATTTATATAAGTGAGTAATAGACAATTACAGGCACCTGGGTCAGAATAACCAGACCTAATGGTGTCTGCAATAACGCAGCGTATATGGAGGAGCTCCATAGCAACCGGAAGACATGGGAACCTAGGGAATGTAAATAACATCACAGATAGCAGTGTCTGGGGCTTGTGTGTATTAGATAGAACATGGGATCACATCAAGGCCGTGTCAGAAACCATGAAACCAGGCCGAGACAGAAGCACAGTTAAATCACACTTCTTTAATAATAAAAGCAAAAAGAACAAACGTAGTCAAAACATAGCCAAAGTTCAGTAACCAGGACGGATAGTCAGCCAAGCCAGAAGTCAGGGATCAATGTAGTGGAACAGCAAGCAGGCTCTGGAGCCAGAAGGGATGTCAGCAAAGCAAGTCTTTAAACAGGAACGCAGGAGAATGTCTCTGTGATGTTGACCAAGGCGAAGGCAGAGATCCACTGGGCTGAACAGCTTAAGCAGGCAGGGCTGACGAGCAGGATATCATCAACAGCTGAGTCATTGTGGAGAGATGGGAGCTGGCAAGTAGCCGATACCTGAGCGGCCAGCTCTGAGAAGGAAGGGCTGAGCTTTTTGAGATTTTTATAGAAGGAACAGATTCAGGGAGGCAATGAAGAATCCCAGATGCTTAGGATTAAATGAATAGTACAGTTCCAAACAACCGGTGAAACGCCGGTGGACTGTGAGAAACTCTACCCCACACGTGGGATCGGTATAAGCCTACAATCGAGCAATGCCAGCTCAGGACATTGTACATGGAACCAGAACACAGCAGAGGACTAATGCCAGCATAGCATATCAGTTTGGTAACCCGGATAGTGGGGACCCTGGAGTGAGTGGGGGGAGGCGGAGGAAGAAAAAAATGCAGGAGGGGAGAGATTATACATAAGCTAATAAAAGCTAATAAAGTTCCGGACCCCCCCGGAGACAAAATCCTCCACAAAGGGTTTAAAGGAGATTGTCTCATTGAGTCCAGGGAAGGATGTTGCATTCAACCTAAATATCCATCTCTGTTCCCGCAGTAATAAGATTTTTTTCCAATCACCCCCCCCCCACTCCAGGGTGCACCCGATCCAGTATTAGGATTTTAATACGTGGAAAAATACCCCCATGGAAGTGCGTTACATGATCTCCTAGTGGTAGGTCTGGATTACAATGATTGCATACTCAAAATGCATACATTAGATGCTTTATATCCTTGCACCCATGCATATTTCTGATGTTATGTATTCTGTTATCGTAGATTTAAGCTACAGATCTGGAACTTGCAAGCCCTCTGTCCCTGAAGAAGATCTGCATTTTGTTTTTTCGAAACGCGTTGGACGTTCTGTCTGTCTGACAGTTTTGGGCTTTCTCTTCAGCTGTTTCCATTTCTGCTCCCAACTGTCACGTACCTGGTAGGAGTCTGAAATGACGAGGTCAGCCTCTCTTGTATCTCCAATCCAAGCCCCACTGGAGATGGAACAGATGGTGGCTAGGATCAGGAGGAACACGAGTGCCTGTGAATGCTGTGTGCAGAACTTGCTGGAAGTGTTGCAGACTGGGAAGTGCAGGCAGGGTTTCTGGTGAATAGCTGGAACCAGCACAGCTGAGAGGATGGACGGCCAGCACAGGTACTCGGAAACAGCGTGGAGCCAAACAGGAGACAGGAGCGAGGTCATCAGGTAAGCCAGGTTCAGTAACGGGCGGGCAGCGAGGTACCAAGGTATAAACAGGAGCAAGGTCAAACAGGAAGCCAGGATCATGAACCAGTAATCAGAATAATCAGAGTCCAGAAACAGGGTCAGGAAGGCCAGGGTTTCAGCAACAGGAAGTCAAGTCAAACAAACAGGGTTTCAGAATCTCAGGACACAGCTGAAGATCAAGCAGCACCTGTCAGAAATCAGAGCAACCCTTAAATAGGCTGTCAGGTGCCAATTGTGGTCAGATGTGTGTTCCTGCGCAAGGAAATCTGCTGATGCCCGTGAATGCGTGCATGAGCACGTGTGCGTGCCGGGCGCATCCTGACAGTTCTCTTACATTGCCCCCCCCTTAAGGGCAGCCTCCGGATGCCCTTCAAGTGTCTTTTCTCTGGGTGGCGTTGAAAAAAGGCTTGCACTAGTCTGGGAGCATGCACATCTGAAGCTGGTTCCCAGGAATTTTCTTCCGACCCATAGCCTTTCCATTTAATGAGGAACTGTGTTTGGTTATGCCTTCTTCTACAATCCAACACGGCTTCCACCTCAAATTCCTCATTCCCTTCGATGAGCAGCGGAGGAGGAATTTCAGAAACCCGATCTGGAAATGGATTTGGTACAGCTGGTTTCAACAAAGAGACATGGAATACAGGGTGGATCTTTAGATTCTTGGGTAACACCAACTCGAATGCCACTGCATTAATTTTCCTCTTGACTGGGAAGGGTCCCAAAAATTTTGGGCCAAGTTTTCTTGAAGGACAGCTCAGTTTCAAGTTTGTTGTGGAAAGCCAGACCTTGTCTCCAGGTTTAAGGTTCAGATTACCTCTCTTCTTCTTGTCGAAGAACTTTTTATTGCTTGCTTGAGTCTTGGAGATTGTATCTTGCAGTAATTGGTTATTAGTACTGAGGAAGTTTAATCTGTTTTGTACAGCAGGTACAGATGATTCAATGGCCAGCTCAGGTAAGAAAGAGGGGTGGTACCCATAATTGGCAAAAAAGGGTGATTGCTTGGTTGCAGAGTGGATGGAATTATTGTATGAAAATTCTGCCAGTGGGAGAAGTGATAGCCAGTCATCTTGTGCAAAAGTGGAAAAACACCGTAAGTACTGCTCAAGGGTTTGATTGGTTCTTTCAGTTTGTCCATTAGTTTGTGGATGGTAGGCTGTGGAGAGGCGGAGTTCAATGTTCAGTGCTTGGCATAATGCCCTCCAAAATCTAGACGTAAACTGCACCCCACGATCAGAGATGATGCTATCAGGGACACCATGTAATCTTACAATCTCCTTGATGAAAGCTGAGGCGGTCTCTGTGGCCGAAGGAGTTCCTTGTAAGGGTACAAAATGGGCCATCTTGGTCAAGCGATCGACCACAACAAACACGGTGGTGAAGTTTTCAGATGGGGGGAGTTCCACGATGAAATCCATGGAGATCATGCTCCATGGTTTCTCAGGTACAGGGAGTGGCTCAAGTAGGCCCCAAGTTTTGGCTCTGTTCGTCTTATTCCGAAGGCATGTCACACAAGAATTAACATATCTTTTGCAGTCTTGCATCAAGTCTGGCCACCAGAATGTACGAGAGATCAGATCGGCTGTTTTGCGAATTCCAAAGTGGCCCGCTAATGGGTGGTCATGACATCGCCTCAGGACAGCAACTCTGAATTGCTCAGGGATAAAGATTTGCTTCTTATGAAAGTACAGACCATCCCTCAATTGAAGAGCCAGATCTTTGGAAGGTGGTTGGTTTATCACATCTGCTTTTATCTGAGACATCAAATCCGCCTGAAGAAGCAAAAAATTTTTGGCTGGTAGAATAGTATCAGGTTCTGAGGATACCACTGGGTCGCTGAACATGCGGGACAAGGCATCCGGTTTACCATTCTTTGAGCCAGGACGATAAGTTATATGGAACATAAAACGAGAGAAGAAAAGTGCCCACCTTGCCTGCCGGGGTCTTAGTCGTCTAGCCGTCCTCAAGTATTCGAGATTTTTATGGTCCGTGAAGATGAGGATGGGGTGAGCTGCTCCTTCCAGGAGGTAGCGCCATTCTTCAAGTGCAGCCTTGATAGCCAGCAATTCTCGGTCTCCAACATCATAGTTCTTTTCAGAAGGATTTAATTTCTTAGAGAAAAAGGCCACAGGATGGAGCAAGGATTTGGGACCTTGGCGTTGAGACAAAATAGCGCCCAGTGCACTCTCAGAGGCATCCACCTCCAAAACGTAGGCTAAGGATGGATCAGGATGTTTCAAGATGGGAGCTGACGTGAATAAAGTTTTTAACTGTTCAAAAGCTGTTTGAGCTTCAGGGGTCCATCGGAAAGGAACATGCTGCTTTGTTAACTGAGTGATGGGAGTGATGATGCCAGAAAAGTTCTTGATAAATTTTCTGTAAAAGTTGGCGAATCCCACAAATCTCTGAACAGCTTTCCTGTCAACAGGGGCAGGCCATTCCAGGATGGAAGTGACTTTCTGTGGGTCCATGGAGATACCGTCAGCAGAGATAACAAGTCCCAGGAAATGTATGGTTGGTTTTTCAAAGTCACATTTCTCAGCCTTTGCGTAAAGGCGGTGTTCCCTCAGCCGACCCAGTACTTTCTTTACATGAGTCCTATGGGATTCTAGAGTTTCAGAGAATATAAGGATGTCATCCAGATACACGATGACGAATAAATCAAGGAAGTCCCGAAGAACTTCATTAACCAGATGTTGGAATGTGGCAGGGGCGTTGCAGAGTCCGAATGGCATGACTTGATATTCAAAATGCCCGAAGCGTGTTCGGAAGGCCGTCTTCCATTCATCTCCCTCCCTGATTCTGACAAGATTATAAGCACCTCTCAGATCCAATTTGGAGAACACTCGTGCCCCACGCAGCCTTTGAAAAAGTTCAGGGATCAGAGGCAGAGGGTACCGGTTTTTAACAGTGACCCTGTTAAGGTCACGATAGTCCACACAGGGCCTAAGGGTATGGTCTTTCTTTTCCACAAAGAAAATACCGGCCCCTGCTGGTGAAGTGGAGGGCCGGATGAACTGTTTTTCAAGGCTTTCATCTATATAAATCCACAGGGCTTCTAGTTCAGGCTCAGAGAGAGGATAAATTCGCCCAAATGGGATCTCGGCCCCTGGTAAAAGTTCAATAGGACAATCATATGTTCTATGGGGAGGAAGAGTGTCTGCTCCTTTCTTGTTAAATACATCCAGATACTCGTGGTATGCAGCAGGGACCAGATTAGAGGTTTCATGGTCAGGGAGGATACCCAGGAGGGGTGTGGTATTGAAAGTCTTTTCAGGTAGGCAGTGAATTTGGCAGTAGTCAGAGGAGAAGGAGATGTCTCCGGTAAGCCAGTTAATGTGAGGATTATGTGCCTTCAACCATGGAATGCCAAGGATGACCGGGAACATGGGAGAAGCTATGATATCCAAACGGAGGAATTCATGGTGGCCGGAAGAAGTACGACAGGAAATAGGTAAAGTCTCTTGGGTAACTGGGCCTGATTTAATGCCGGAACCGTCAGCCAGATGAACATGGAATTCCTGCTTCTTGGCACATACAGGCAGCTGGTGGAGAGAAGCAAATGCAGAGTCCATAAAACAACTACAGGCCCCAGAGTCTATGATTGCAAGTACAGGAACAGTCTTTTCAGAAAACTGGAGCACAATGGGAAGAGAGACATGAGACTGGTACCTCCCTGAGAGATGCATCATGTGAGGCTGACGGGAGAAAGACCTGCGGGTCTTTGCAGGGCAAGTCTGTATAAAGTGACCCGCCTCCCCGCAATAGAGACACAGATTGTCCTGTAATCGATGAAGGCGTTCATCAGGAGAAAGGGGTGGTCTTCGAAAACTTCTATGAGGAGTCTTATGCAGTTCCCTCCTTCTGGGGGATGCAATGGATGAGGATGCAGGAATGTCAGACCTTGAAGCCACAGAAAGGGTTCCTTTGGACCTTTCGGATTGCCTTTCACGTAATCGCCGATCGATCTGAATGGTTAGATCGATCAGGTCTTCCAGGGATGCTGGAACTCCCACTCTGGCAAGCTCATCCTTTAAGGTGTCAGACAGTCCTAGTCGAAACTGGTGGCGAAGTGCGGAATGATTCCATTGGGTATCTGCACTCCATACACGGAAATCAGTTACATATTCCTCAGCAGGCCTTGGACCTTGCTGTAATTTGCCAAGCATGAATTCGGCAGTCTGCTGGTAGAAGGGGTCTGCATAAAGCTGAGCCATGGCTGAGAAGAAAGAATCCGTGGTTGTCAGGACAGGGTCATGTTGTTCCCGGAGATGATGAGCCCAGGAAAGTGGTTCATCCAATAGTAGTGTAATGATAAACCCCACCTTGATGCTTTCAGACGTGAAGGTCCGGGGTAACAGGGAGAAATATAGTTCACAGGAATTCCGGAATGTGCAAAACTTCTTGCGATTTCCGGAAAATCGCTCAGGCATAAGCACCCTGGGTTCAGGAGCAGAAGCAACCTCACGGAACAAGCCGGGCTCTGTTTGGGTATATGAATCAGAGACCAAAAGCGGAGCACAGGCCAATGCGACATTCTCATCGTGGGGAAATCGCTCTTCCATGCGACTCAGATTTTCTTGTAACTTCTGCACAATATTGGATAGCACAGAAATAGATCTGTAAATGTTCTCTGGTGGAAAGGCCTCCCTTTCAGACTCCATTTGTGGCTACTTGATACTGTCACGTACCTGGTAGGAGTCTGAAATGACGAGGTCAGCCTCTCTTGTATCTCCAATCCAAGCCCCACTGGAGATGGAACAGATGGTGGCTAGGATCAGGAGGAACACGAGTGCCTGTGAATGCTGTGTGCAGAACTTGCTGGAAGTGTTGCAGACTGGGAAGTGCAGGCAGGGTTTCTGGTGAATAGCTGGAACCAGCACAGCTGAGAGGATGGACGGCCAGCACAGGTACTCGGAAACAGCGTGGAGCCAAACAGGAGACAGGAGCGAGGTCATCAGGTAAGCCGGGTTCAGTAACGGGCGGGCAGCGAGGTACCAAGGTATAAACAGGAGCAAGGTCAAACAGGAAGCCAGGATCATGAACCAGTAATCAGAATAATCAGAGTCCAGAAACAGGGTCAGGAAGGCCAGGGTTTCAGCAACAGGAAGTCAAGTCAAACAAACAGGGTTTCAGAATCTCAGGACACAGCTGAAGATCAAGCAGCACCTGTCAGAAATCAGAGCAACCCTTAAATAGGCTGTCAGGTGCCAATTGTGGTCAGATGTGTGTTCCTGCGCAAGGAAATCTGCTGATGCCCGTGAATGCGTGCATGAGCACGTGTGCGTGCCGGGCGCATCCTGACAGTTCTCTTACACCAACACATGTGTTTGTTTTTATTCCCACTCTGATTGTTTTTGATTGGTATTTATGTCCAATAAACTTGTATATATTTTTTTACAAATACTGTTTGTGGTCCGTTTAACCACTTGCCGCCCGCCATATAGCAAAATGACGTTGGAAAAGTGGTTGTGTTATCCTGACCGGACGTCATATGACGTCTTTCAGGATTACAAGCCACTGCGCGCCCCCGGGGGCGCGCATCACGGCGATCGTTGTTGCGTTGTGTCAGTCTAACACACCGCAACACCGATCTGGGTAAAGAGTCTCTGACAGAGACTCTTTACCACATGATCAGCCGTGTCCAATCACGGCTGATCACAGTGTAAACAGGAAGAGCCGTTGATCGGCTTTACCTCACTCGCGTCGATCGGCTGCTCCTCTGACAAGTGCTGATTGATTATCAGAGCAGCCCCCCCCCGAGGATGCCCACACTGGACCACCAGGGACGCCACCAGGACCACCAGGGATGCACACCACTAGTCACCACCAGGTATGCCACCCATGGCCACCAGGGATAACAATCAGTGCCCATAATGGATGCCAATCAGTGCCCACGATGGATGCCAATCAGTGCCCACAATGGATGCCTGCCAATCAGTGATGCCCATCAGTACCATCCATTAGTGTACATCAGTGCCACCTATCAGTGCCCATCCATGCCCATCCGTGCCACCTATCAGTGCCCATCAGTGCTGCCTTTCAGTGCCCATCAGTACCGCCTATGTGTACCCATCAGTGCTGCACATCAGTGCCCCATCAGTGCCGCATATTAGTGCCCATCATCAGTGCCCATCAGTGCCACCTCATCGGTGCCCATCAGTGCCCATCAGTGCAAGCCCCATCAGTGCCCATCAGTGCAGCCCCATCAGTGCCCATCAGTGCCCATCAGTGAAGGAGAAAACGTACTTATTTTAATATAAAGTTTTGTAACAGAAACAAACAAAAAAACTTTTTTTTTTCCAATTTTTCGGTCTTTTTTTTATTTGTTTAGCAGAAAAAAAAATCCCAGAGGTGATCAATAACCACCAAAAGAGGGCTCTATTTGTGGGAACAAAATGATAAAAACTTGTTTGGGTACAGTGTAGATGACCGCGCAATTTTTGGAAAATTAGAATCGCGCTATCCATAAGTTATTGACCAAAAATCAAACTGATCTCATAAGTACATCTGATAATAGCGAAAAATTCATAAATGATAATAAAAATAAAAATCAAAAACTCCCCCAGGAACTAAAATGTGCACAAACACATTGAATAATAAAACCAAACATTAGTAAGTCCGTGAATAATTAATTGAAGAGATAATATACATCAATGTAAAAAATTATAAGTCCATAATTCGTATACGTGAATTGTGAATGTGAAAAAAGTAATCTAGTGAACAAATAAATGAAAAACCACCCGTGCAAAAATTAAAAGTCCATATAATACGAGCAAGCCATCCTCAAAAACACTGGATAAAAAAACTGTGTTGAATCCACCACCAGATCAGCAGAAATGCACTCTTACCAGAGTTCCATGATCCCCCATAACAGAGGATCAGGGAATGCCTGTAAGGAAACACTGTATGGCTCCAAGGACATCAAGCACAATCACAGATCCCAACCGATCAGATCATCATGAGGATCAAAGATATGAACGTGACTGGATGTCCAGACCAACAGGTAATGGTTCAGTGGTGCAGACCACATGGGTCTCAGCCCAACCCAGACCTCAAGCCCCACAGAAGATCAATGGCTATCAAGGAGAAGGCAACAGAGGCGGCTTGCTCGCATTCACTAATGGAAGGGTAAGAGGCCACAAAATGTATGTGTGGAGCTGGTTGGTAGATAACCATAGCGAGAGGAGAGCAATCACTATAAAGCCTTCCAGCATGGACTCCACTGACCGCGCAATTGTCATTCAAAGTGCGACAGCCCTGGAAGCTGAAAATTGGGCAGGAAGGTGCGAAAGTGCCCTGTATTGAAGTGGTTTAAGTCCCAATTTGAGGAATCTGTTTTTACCCACTTCTTCATATAGAACAATTTTTCTGGAGTAGAGGTCAATATACTATAGATTTTGGAGATAAAGCCAGTGTGCTTATCAAGGGATCTGATTTATAAATAGTCATAAATATTGCATTGAGGTGCACGTGGGTATATCAGCCGCCCGTTGTGTTAGGTTTGCAGAAAATGCACTATTTGTACATAACGAAAAATCTCTGAGTTTGGAAGAAGGCATTCCTCTTGAAGGGTTCCTTGTGATAGAATCCTCCTATGATCGCAGAGGTCAGCAATACGTATCAAACCCTTGTTTGTCCACCAAGCAAGGGTATGGGGATTGAGACCTGGGGTGAAGTCTGGGTTGCCAGCTAGGGGGGCCATGGGAGCGTGTGGAGATTTAAAATTGTCGGGTTTTGTTAATCTATCCCATAGGTTTAATGAAAATGATAGTGTGGGGCACATCATGACCGGTCTATCTTTAGGTCTCAGCCACATCAGGTGACTGATTTGGTTTTGTGGGATGATTCAATTTTCATCCAGATGGAGGTGTTGCTGAGTGGTAGCGAATTAGCTGTGCCATTTGCGCTGCATAAAAATATCTGGCCGGGACTCCCAAGCCTCCCCTCATCTTATGCCGCGTACACACGACCTGTTTTGCCGTCGGAATAAACTCCGAAGGTTTCTCCGACGGAACTCCAGCGGAATTCCGCTCAAGCGGTCTTGCATACACACAGTCACACTAAAGTCCAACCGTCCAGAACGAGGTGACGTACAACACGTACATCGGAACAGCATACAGACGAGCGGGTTTCCCGATAGGAATTGGTTCCGTCGGAAATATTTAGAACACGTTCCATTTCTAGGTCCGTCAGAATTTTTGAAAAAAAAGTCAGATGAGGCCTACACACGATCGGAATAGATTCAGTCGGACTTTTTCTGTCGGACATTCCGCTCGTGTGTACGCGGCTTTAGGCGTGTATAGGGTGCGCTTGTTCACCCGAGGTCTCTTATTCCTCATGTAAATTTCAAAACCTTTTTTTGGAAGAATTTGCCATTTTAATTAAAACTTCTGATTCATTTTTTTATTTTTTTTTCATTTTGCGGTTAGCTAGACGGTGCTGGTGATCCTGCCTGAAGGTCCTTGTTAAAGCAATATTAAAGTGTTTGTTAATCCAAAATAAAAAAAAAAAAATGGAGATCCTGTTCCCTAAAGCAGATTACCCACCTCAATATCGGGCACTTTCACCCCCTTCCTGCCCAGGCCATTTTTCAGCTTTAAGGACTGTCACACTTTGAATGACAATTGCGCGGTCATACAACACTGTACCCTAATGCTTTCTTTAAACTTTTTCTTCACACAAATAGAGCTTTCTTTTGGTGGTATTTAACCACTTGCCTACCGGGCACTTACACCACCTTCCTGTCCAGGCCATTTTTCAGCTTTCATCGCTGTCGCATTTTGAATGACAATTGACAATGTATCCAGTGTTTTTGAGGATGGCTTGCTCGTATTATATGGACTTTTAATTTTTGCACGGGTGGTTTTTCATTTATTTGTTCACTAGATTACTTTTTTCACATTCACAATTCAGGTATGCGAATTATGGACTTATAATTTTTAACATTGATGTATATTATCTCTTCAATTAATTATTCACGGACCTACTAATGTTTGGTTTTATTATTCAATGTGTTCGTGCACATTTTAGTTCCTGGGGAGTTTTTTTATTTTTATTTTTATTATCATTTATGAATTTTTCACTATTATCAGATGTACTTATGAGATCAGTTTGATTTTTGGTCAATAACTTATGGATAGCGCAAGTCTAATTTTCCAAAAATTGCGCGGTCATCTACACTGTACCCAAACAAATTTTTTATCATTTTCTTCACACAAAATGAGCTTTCTTTTGGTGGTATTTAATCACTGCTGGTTTTTTTATTTTTTACAAAAAAAAAAAAGACCAAAAATTTTGAAAAAAAATAGATTTTTTACTTTTTTTCTGTCAGTAAATTTTATAACTAAGAAATTTTTCACCTTCACTGATGTGCGCTGATAGGCTGAACTGGTGGGCATTGATGAGGTGGCACTTATGGGCACTGTTGAGGTGGCACTGATGAGGAGGCACTAATATGCCGCACTTATGGGCACTGATAGGTGGCACTGATATGTGGCACTGATGAGCACTGATAGGCAGCACTGGTGGGCACTGATAGGCAGCACTGGTGGGCACTGATAGGTGGCACTAGTGGGCACAGATAGGCAACACGGACAGGCGGTACAGATGGGCGATGATGGGCATTCAGACCAGGCAGTAACCAAGTAACCAAAATAATCACACTGCGGGCGGCTGTCTGGGGGCAAGTTCGGCATCACTCAGGGGGCAGGGCGATGATGTCAGCAAGAGCAATTTGGCCACACCCACTATTTTTACTCTACTTGGAGCACCCAAAGGTGTCCCAAGCCACTAAAGTGTTTGGGTTTGGCTTGAAGAAAAGGTGGAAAGCCTAGCTCTATCTGACTTGCTGCAGCTTCTATTGCACATTAAGAGAAGCTCACAGTGTGCAGTGAAATCAGAGTGAGCCATTTCAGTCCAGGAGAGGAGCCGGTACAACTGGGCAAGGCTGAAGGGAAGACCGGAGTTCTACTTTTCCCAGAAATCCATCTCTGTAAATGGAACATTGTGATATAAATGACACCAGAATAGAGTACATGCTGTGTAATGACTACATTAACCTGCGCGGGGACTTCATGGTGCCGGCTCTCCTGTGGAGGAGGTTGTCTAGTCCTGAGTGCATTGTCTGGGCTGTTCTATATCATCAGGGAGCCCCGCATGGCTGGAGGATAACGCATTTATTTCAAAGCAAGCTCCCAGATGGAATCAATTTGTACACAAGAGCTGTGACATGAGTGATTGGGCCGGGTGACGCTCGTCCTTTCCTCTACATGTATCTCATGATTGGTCTCTAACCTCGAAATCTTCTCCGGCACGTCTATAGCCAGAGATGGACATATAAATGTTATTAATGACTTCCCATCAGCCAACACCTGAATGGCATTAAAAGCTGCTTATCCATAGAAAATGCATTTCATCTCCTGTACTTACAGATCAGTGGCTTCCAACGGATCTGCAGCATGTATAAGCTTGATCATTGAAGCAGTATTAAACCCAAAAGCAAACATTTAATATATTGCCGCTTACCATGTCTTCTATGTAATGGCTGCATTGGTTTTTTTTTTTTTCTTTTCATCGTCTGGTGATCTGGCCAGCAAGCCTGTTGTTTTTCAAAAGAACAAGCTCTTCTCCAGATGTATCAGTTTACAGGGGTGAGACAAACCATTTACCACTGACAGTTGTAACTGATTATAAAGTATTAGCTGGAGTTTGGCTTCAATTTGTTAGTGCATCTAAATCTGCTAGTACATCAAACACTCCCTTTCCCCCAGAATGACAATGTTGCTGTCTGTTGTGCCCCCTGTGCTCCTGTATTCAGAGTTAGGGCACTCTAATACAGGAGGTGTGTTACTGGCCAGATCACCAGGTGAAAACAAAAGGGGAGGAAGCCTAGGAAAGAAAACGAACGCAGCCACCACATCTAATGATTGGTAAGCTGCTATATATTACATTTTTTGGGTTTGGGTTTCTTATAAGGTAGCACAAGTCTAGATACGTCAATAGCAGGGTTCTCAAACTGGTGGCCCTGCAGCTGTTGCGAAACTACAAGTCCCATCATGCCTCTGCCTGTGGGAGTCATGCTTGTAACTGTAAGCCTTGCAATGCTTCATGGGCAGCTGGAGGTCCGCCAGTTTAAGACCTCTGGTCTTTAGGTTCCAGACCCCATTGGGAATCCTGAATGGGCACCCCTGAAAGGGTTGGTCCAATCCAAGTAACAAGCCCATTTTGGCAGACTTTCTCTCTAGGGCAAAAATGAGTCTCCTTTTTATATGGTATGACCTGCAGGGGGTGGTAAACGTGATAAAAATGTGAAAACCTGTCCAGTAACTTTAACCCTTCCTTCTCAGGAGCCACCAGCTCAGCAGGTCAACCTAAGGATACAATGCAACAATTATACATTGTAACAATATGCAATATAGTTGACCTGGTTAACCTAAGAGCATGAACACAGACGACAAAAACTTTTAACACTTTAGAACGCTCTTGGAGGCACATGCTTACATGCCCATGTGATGGAGGCCTTAGACCAGTGGTCTCCAAACTGTGGCCCGGGGGCCAGATGCGACCCTTTGCTTGCCTTTATCAGGCCCTTGGGACACTTTTTCTCCAGCTGACACCAATGACGGTGCACTCTTGTTCCCACTGACATCATTGGCGGGGCACTATCCCTCCCACTGGCAAGAATGATGGGGCACTATCCCTCCCACTGGCAAGAATGATGGGGCACTATTCCTCCCACTGGCACAAATGATGGGTAATTTTTCCTCCCACTGACAGGGCACTAATTTTCCCACTCATACCAACAATAAGACACTATTCCTCCTGCAAAAACTAGTGATGGGGCATTGTCTACTCCAGTGGTGGCTGGTGCTCCAGCCAGGGGGGCGGCAAACAGACCACCTGAACCCCCCCGGTAGTGGCATACGGACCACCAAAACCCCCCCCCGGTGGGTGGTACTCACGCGGTCGGGCCGCGATGCAGAGCAGAGAGATGACGGCAGCCATCTTCCGGATCTCCACGTACATCCTTTTTGTCCCCGGTACCGGCCAATACGATCGCTTCTCCCCTCGGGCCAATCGTGCTCCTCCCTCTTCCTGATTGGCCTTGAGGAGAAGCAGGAAGACAATAGTGAATATGAATTCACTTTTGTCACACAACAGGGTGGGCTCGGTGCAAAAAAAAAAAATTGGAATCCATGCGCCCGGCTCCCTGCATGTAGATTAGGGGCCGGGCACATGGATTAGGGGGGCGGCCTGTATGGATCGGCCGCCCCTGGTCTACTCCAACTGACCACAGTCCGGCCCTCCTAAAGCCTAAACTGGCCCTTTATTTAGAAGGTTTGGAGACCCCTGCCTTAGACCAATCTACCCTGGCAGCGAGGCATGCTGCACTAAAGGGTAAAATGCTGGTTTAGTCTAGGGATGCAGGGATAAGGTTTAATACTTATTTTTTTCCTGGCTATGGTAGGAGGCATATATAAAATTTCTATCAAAGTTGCATGGAGATCAGTTTTATCAGTTTCAACACCTCAATAGCCACGAAGGTGTAAATCCACTCTGTGAGCACCAAATGCCTTTACAAACCCAGATATTAACTTGTAAATATAGCAGTGACATCATCAGTGTACTGTTCATACCCTGTGCAGAGGGCAGAGCTGTGGAAGGGGCTCGGAAGACTCCTCCCATTACAGGCTGCCTGCAGGAAAACTACAGGAGGGGGCGGAGACTAGATCAGTCACCCTGCGCAAGGAGAGAGAGCAGAGCTACGGGCGGGGCACAGCAGGCTCCACCCATTACAGGCTGCCTGCATAAAACTACAGGAGGGGGCAGAGAGACCAAGCAGTGAGTGGTCTTTATTACAGGAAGTCTCACACTGGATTACTGCACAGATCTGGAAGAAATGCACAAAGCACTCCAAGACTCAAGAAGAATAATCATGACGAACGGATTTAGACAAGGTGTCTCCAAGCAAAGGGCCAGTTTATGGTCCTACAGGCTTTAGGGGGGCCACTAGGAGTAAATCATGTTCCATCGTTGGTTGTAATGGGAGGAATTGTCCCCAATTGATGGTGTCAATGGGAGGAATAGTGCCCCATCACTGGTATCAGTTGAAAGAATAGTACCCCATTGTTGATATTGGTGGGAGGAATAGTGCCCCATCAATGGTGTTAGTGGGAGGAATGGTGACCCATCATTGGTGTCATTTGGAGAAGTCGTGTCCTATCATTGGTGGCAGTTGAAGGAATAGTTCCCCATTGTTGGTATTGGTGGGAGGAATAGTGCTCCATCAATGGTGTTGGTGGGAGGAATGATGGCCCATCATTGGTGCCATTTGGAGGAATAAAGCCCCAAGGGCCAGATACAGGCAAGCAAAGGGCCATATCTGGTCCCTGGGCCGCAGTTTGGGGACCACTGATTTAGATAATGTTTTCTGATCCCACAGTTCAGCTTTAATTTCCACCTTGCCCATTCACTCTGTCAAAATTGGCAAAATTTGAGCAAGATGTCCCAATTTTCAGCAAAATGTCATCAATGCAAAAACATGTCTGCCTAATATTGAGAAGCATACATGAGCTTCCGTCTTCTTGATCTGCCATTATCTAATCTTCTCATCTCAATGTCCTTCCTCCTCAGAGAACAGGCTTGTCTAGGAATTTTCACATGAATGGAATCATCTCGAAATGTCAGTCCAGATCCCTTCAAAAAGATGAATGAATATGTTCTCCGTAGACCTGACTTATAATGAAATGATGTTAATTATGAAATCCGCTCAGGCAGAAATATCTCATAATTAGCAGCTCGGTAGAACAAAGAGATATGATGGACATTCTCATACCTCCGTACGTCTGCCGCTTACTAAGCCGGATGTGAAAAATTGGCCGGGCTATGGTCTGCTTTTCATCTGTAATCATAAAGATGGGAATTGTAGTGAAGACCTCCAATTCATCTTCTAATCGACATGAAAGGGACGACTTTGAGGACTACCTGCTCAGAATGTTCGAATAACAAATCTGGAACTAATGGAGTACTGAAAGTATACATTCACCTTCAGCAACATTTTCCAAAAAGTCCTCCTATGTAACTCCATATCTTCTGAATTGTACATACCAGAGCTGCTACCGTTTAACATGATGCACCTCCTCCCGTTACACATGCGGCTCTGGGGAGCCCTCTCCACAAAAACCACTGATCCCTCTATCCAACCATTTGCAGGACGTGCTGGACATCATAATTGTGTGCCCCTGCATACGTGGACAACTTAAAGCGAAGCTTTACCCAAAAGGGGAAGCTCTGCTTGTCTGCCTTCTCTCCCCGCTGCCACCTTTTGGGGGGGTGGGGAACCGGGTACCTGGTTTTAACAGGTACCCGTTCCCACTTCTGGCCGTGGCAAACATAGCCAGAAGTTCTGCCCCCCTCCTCCTTCCCCTGCAGCCAGCCCATTCACAGAGCGTAGGGCGCATGCGCAGTGGGGAACCGGCTGTGAAGCAGCAAGGCTTCACTGGTGGTTTCCCTTAGTGGAGATGGTGGCGACAGCACCCGAGAGCTAAATGAAAGTGAGGACACTGCTGGATCCTTGGACAAGTAAGTGCCTTATAATTAAAAGTCAGCAGTTACAGTATTTGTAACTGCTGACTTTTATTTTTTTTCTGAAGGAGCCCGGAGCTTATCTTTAAGTGGCCAGGAGCGGCCACTACTGAGCTCTGTTTGGGTAGCTCTTACTGAGCAAAGCTGGAGAAGGAGAAAGAGCACTGTGCACACTGTATGGGTGGCCCTTACGGAACTCAGCTGGAGAAGGAAAAGGCGCACTGCGCACAAGGACAGTTTGAGGGGCCACTACTGAACTCAGCTGGAGGAGAGAATGCACGTGCACAGTTTGAGTGGCTGCTACTGAGCTCAGCTAGAGAAGGAGAGAGCACATGTGCACAACTTGAGTGGCCCACGGCAGCCACTACTGAGCTCAGCCAGAGAATGGCCCACGACAGCCACTACTGAGCTCAGCCAGAGAATGGCCCACGGCAGCCACTACTGAGCTCAGCCAGAGAAGGAAAAAGTGCACTGTGCTTGTGCACTGTTTGGGTGGCTAATACTTGCACACAGTTTGAGCAGCCACTACTGAGCAGGAGAAGGAAAGAGCACACGCACAAAGCCAGAACGGCCACTACTGAACTCAGCTGGAGAAAGAGAGAGTGCATGCACACAACTAGAGTGGGCCGGAGCAGCCACTACTACGTTTATCCAGAGAGGCAGTATCACGTACCCGGTGAAAACTGGAATGTTGTGGAGGCCTCTCTTGCACCTCCCACCTAACACTCCTGTAGGTGGGGGCAGAGAGTGTAAAGGTAAGGAGTGGCACAAGTGCCATAGCAGCTAGCTGGTGATGTCCACTCTGTAGGTGGGTAGAGCTGGTAGTCACAGTCCTCGGAACAGGGTGCAGGAGCAGCTTGGCACCAGAGCGTGGGACGGAAGTAGAACCAGGAGACAAGCAGCAGTCAGCAGCAACCGGGCAGTGAGGCACCGAATCAGCAGGCAAAACAAGTCCAGAAGATAGGCCAGGGTCGGTAACAGCTGGGCAATGCGGTACAAAGTCAACAGGCAGATCAGATCCAGTAAACAAGCCATGGTCAGAGTGGTAGGTAACAGAGATAGAGCACGAGCAGAGGCAAAGTCCAAAGGCAAGCCGGGTCATGCACAAGTAAACAGGAATGGGTCTTGGGAAATCAGGAACAAGCTGAAGACCATTCCGTAACTGCTCACAGTGATAGAGCAGTTTAAATTGGCCACTGGGCGCCAAGTGCTAATTGGTATGTCCACGTGTGCATGAAATATGTGCGCAATAAACTGGCACTGCAGACGTGACATTGGTCTTTTGCTTATAAATATTAGCACGTGTGCAATGTGCACGAGCATGAGCATATATCCGTACTGGCCTTTTGGTGGTAGAGATCTGGTTTACCTTACAGGCAGAGATCGCGCTGAGCATGCGCGCAACTTGGGTGTCCTGGAGTGGGCACTACTAAGCTCAGCTGGAAAAGGAGAGAGCGTATGTGCACAGTTTGAGCGACCCAGAGGGTCCACTACCGAGCTCAGCTGGAGAAGGGGAGAGCACACACACACACACACAATTTGAGCAGCCACTACAGAACTCAGCTGGAGAAGGGGAGAGCGTACAGTGCATGAACACTGTTTGAGGGCCCCTACTGAGCTCAGCTAGTGTCACGTACCGTGTGGCAGAGCCTGACGTGTAGAGGGAAGCCTCTGGTACAGCCCCATTTCTGGGACCACTGATGTTGCGACAGGTATGAGTGCCTGTGAAACGTCCATTAGCCGCGGCAGTGGGTAGCAGGTGTGTCACCAAAGATGCTCAGACCGATGGAACAGCAGGTGGCAGCAGAGACAGCAGGCCCCCGATTGGGAAGACGGCAGGTGCTTGACAGGCAGCTGGCAGGTAGCAGGTGCAGGACCAGCAGGGACCAGGTAACATGCAGAGCAGGACGGGTGGATAAATGGATGTCAGACGAGCCAGGTCAGCAACAGCAACAGGCATATATGGCAGGCAGAGAATGATCAGGGTACACGCAGAAGTCAGAAATGTAGAATCAGGCAGATGAGCAGGAGGCAGAGAAAATCCAAAGACAGGCCAAGATCAGGGCAGGTAGCGTTCAAGCAAGGTCAGGGCAAGCACAGGAAAAGATACAGGAGAACGGGTAAAAGCTGTAGATCAGACAGCACTGGCTAATATAACTTCACCAGTTTAAATACGCCCTATGGCGCCAACAATAGTGAAGGTGGGGGCGCGCGAGTGTTCGCGCATGCGCATATGCATTCGCGAGCGGCTATTCACAGGCAAACGACTAACTGCACATCTGCGCCTGGGCAACTGTGTATGTCTTGAGGCTTCATCTGTACTGTGACTGGTGCCTTCCTGACAGCTAGAGAAGGAGAAAGCTCACTGTGCAGGCGCACCGTTTGAGCAGCCACTTCTGAACTCAGTTGGAGAAGGAGAGAATGCATGTGCACAGTTTGAGATACCTGGAACAGCCACTACTGAGAAAGAGAGAGCACATCCCCTTCCCCACAACTTGAGTGGCCTGGAGTAGCCACTACTGAGCTCAGCTAGAAAAGGAGAGAGCGCACCAATCATGCACACAACTTGAGTGGCCTGGAGTAGCCCCTACTGAGTTCAGCTGGAAAAGGAGAGAGCGTACTGCATAGTCTAAACGACCCAGAGCGACCACTACTGAACTCAGCTGGAAAAAGTTTTATTGGCCACTACTGAGCTCAGATAAAGAAGGAGAGAGCGCACTGAGCATGCACACAACTTGAGCGGCCCAGAGTGACCACTATTGAACTCTGTTGAGCTGGAAAAGGAGAGAGCGCACGTGCACAGTTCGAGGGACCCAAAGCAACCACTATCAAGCTCCGCTGGAAAAGGATGGGTTGGTTTTAATCTCTTCATCTAAAATAATTTTTAAAAAAGCTTTGGTTTTAGATATACATTAAAGTGTTTGTTAAGGTAAAAAAAAAATTCTATAGTTCCCTCTGCTATATAACAGTAAGCTCCGCAGTGCATGTCATTTATAAAAATATGCGGTATAATAGCTTACTACAGAGCTCAGCTGACTGCCCGCTGGTCTCCTCTCCCGAATGCGATAGCTGATGGGAGAGGTGCTGGGAAACCCCTCCTGAAGTCAGCCGAGAAGAGGAGAGGAGGGGAGGAGACCGGCGGGCAGTCACGTTAGCGCCGAACGGCACTCAGTAGTAAGCTATTATACCGCATATTTTTATAAATGACATGCACTGCGGAGCTTACTGTTCTATATCAGAGGGAACTATAGAAAATAAAAACAGTTTTTTTAGAGCAGAAGTGGAGGATCGGGGAGCTGACACTCAGAGATGAGAGGGGGAAGAGGAGGGGGAAGAGGATAGAGGGAGACACAGGCACAAGAGAGCAGGCTGCGGATGACGGAGGCACGTACGGATGACTCCGGTGTCAGGGCTCAGCAGCCCTGATAGATCGAAGTCAGCGCAGAGAGGGGGGGGTAGAAACTGTTAGGATCAACCAGGTGATACACGGGGCCAAATGACACAGCACAAGCACTGTGCTGTATAACTGTCAGGGCTGGGCTCAGCCCTTCCTTCTCTGAGCTAGCCGCTCAGCTGTCGAGTAAATTGCCAGCTCCTATCTCTCCACAGTTACTCAGCTGTTGATGATATCCTGCTCATCAGTCCTGCCTACTTAAGCCGTCCAGTCCAGAGGAGCTCCGCCTTCGCCTTGGTCAACATCACAGAAACTCTCTCCTGCGATCCTGTACAAGACTTGCTTTGCTGACATCCCTTCTGGCTCCAGATCCTGCTTGCTGTTCCACTACATTGATCCCTGACTTCTGGCTTGGCTGACTATCCGTTCCGGTTACTGGACTTTGGCCATGTTTTGACTACGTCTGTTCCTATTTACTTTTATTATTAAACAAGTGTGATTTAACTGTACTTCTCAGCCTGATTTCATGGTTTCTGACAAATAAAATGCGTTAAGGGAACAGGATAACATTTTTTATTTTTTTGGGTTAACAAACAGTTTAAGAGCGCTCTATTTAACAGGCTTACCTTAGACTTCTGGTCACTAGAAAGTTAAACTAAATCAGAGAGGTGCCCAAGAAGAGTTTTCAGGGTAGTATACATCATAGCAGACACCCTTTGACGCCTGTTTAAAGTAAAGCATTCAGAATGAAAGGGTTATGATGGCTGAAGGATTCCCTTTAAGTAGTTAAGTCATCAAAGGATTGGCTGACCTACTAGAGGAGGCCGAGACTGAATCTCCCAGCCGTGCGCTCTTAATGTCAGGGATAAGCGTGCGGACACATAGATATAGAGCTGTGATTCCTGAGCTCTTCTTTATCTGGGTAATCTGTTTGCTGACATTCTCGGGTTGATAGTTCTTGGTCTTTGGGCACTTTATAGAAGTAATTGCATTTCCCACAAGATGCCAGAGGCCAGCTTCCCTTCCAGGGAGGTTGTAGGGTTACAACTCTCAGCCCAGAGGGAGATGCTGCAAATGAAAGAGACGTGTGCGGCCAAAGAGAGGTTCTGAGAGGCTAAATGCTTCAGAATTGACAGCATGCAGTGTACGCAGGGTACTTTTATTCCTAGAAATGGATGAAGTAGATAATAGTTTGGAACCATTGTCGGGTCTAACCTGTCTGATTTAGGGGTGCAGTAAAATAAAAGCCAAGGGGCCAGTACAATCCCCACAATAGTTGCCTACATGTTTATAGTGCCTTGAAAAAGTATTCACACCCCTTGAAATTTTCCACATTTTGTCACGTTACAACCAAAAACGTAAATGTTTTTCTTTTGGGGGGGGGGGGGGGATTTTATGTGATAGAACAACGCAAAGTGGCACATAATTGTGAAGTGGAAGGAAAATGATAAATGGTTTTCAATTTTTTTTACAAATAAATATGTGAAAAGTGTGGGGGGCATTTGTATTCAGCCCCCTTTATTCTGATACCCCTAACTAAAATCTAGTGGAATTCCCTTCAGACGTCACTTAATAAGTAAATAGAGTCCACCTGTGTGTAATCTAATCTCAGTATAAATACAGCTGTTCTGTGAAGCCCTTGAAGGTTTGTTAGAGAACCTTAGTGAACAAACAGCATCATGAAGGCCAAGGAACACACCAGACAGGTCAGGGATAAAGTTGTGGAGAAGTTTAAAGCAGGGTTAGGTTATAAAAGTATATCCCAAGCTTTGAACATCTTACAGAGCTCTGTTCAATCCATCATCCGAAAATGGAAAGAGTATGGCACAACTGCAAACCTACCAAGACATGGCCGTCCACCTAAACTGACCGGCCGGGCAAGGAGAGCCTTCATCAGAGAAGCAGCCAAGAGGCCCATGGTAACTCTGGAGGAGCTGCAGAGATCCACAGCTCAGGTGGGAGAATCTGTCCACAGGACAACTATTAGTCGTGCTCTCCACAAATCTGCCCTTTATGGAAGAGTGGCAAGAAGAAAGTCATTGTTGAAAAAAAGTCATAAGAAATCCCGTTTAAAGTTTGCAAGAAGCCATGTGGGGGACACGGAGAACATGTGGAAGAAGGTGCTCTGGTCAGATGAGACCAAAATTGAACTTTTTGGCCTAAAAGCACAACTCTATCTGTGGCAGAAAACTAATACTGCACATCACCCTGAACACACCGTCCCCACTGTGAAACATGGTGGTGGCAGCATCACGTTGTGGGGATTCTTTTCTTCAGCAGGGACAGGGAAGCTGATCAGAGTTGATGGGAAGATGGATGGAGCGAAATACAGGGCAATCTTAGAGGAAAACCTGTTAGTCTGTACAAGTCCCCTGCAATGTGCAGGGACACACATGGGATAGGGCAAAGAGCATGTGGCTTCTCTTCTCGCCTATCTTTTGCAGGTTGTCATTGGTTTTACCTACGGTCTTTGCCCCTAGCAACAGCAGCTAATTGGACAAAATTGGTGGTTCCCACATTCCTGCTGCTCTCCTGCCTATATAAAGCCTGAATTTTGTGGCAGGCTCTCAGCCATCTGAACTGGAACGGACCGCGCTCTACTCCCCACCCCTCCCCTTCTGTTAAAATTATGTCACAGTGTTTTTTAGTGGGGGTTAGTCATCCAATGTAATCTGGATGGACTATATTTGGTCATATAAAGACAATGAGAATAAAAGTTATGCTGACAATTTAAGTTAAAGTTGTTACTATGATATGTTTAAACTGGGTTACCCCATAAATAAACACCGTGGCCATATTATGACCATTTAAATCTAAAAGTTGTCTGTTTCATTATTTTATTAGGTATTAGTATTCCTTTGTACTATCCCATGCAAAAGACTTGAGACTGGGGCGGAGGTTCACCTTCCAGCAGGACAACGACCCTAAACATACAGCCAGAGCTACAATGGAATGGTTTAGATCAAAGCATATTCATGTGTTATGCCGCGTACACACGAGCGGATTTTGTGTCGGAAAAAGATATGATGGCTTTTCCGGCGGGATTCCGCTCAAGCTTGCCTTGCATACACGCGGTCACGCAAAAGTTTGCTGAAATTACGACCGTCAGGAACGCGGTGACGTACAACACTACGACGAGCCGAGAAAATGAAGTTCACTGCTTCCGAGCATGCGTCGAATTGTTTCCGAGCATGCGTAGGGATTTTGCGCGTCGGAATTGCATACAGACGATCGCATTTTCTCATAGGAACTTTTCCCGACCGAAAAATTGAGAGCATGCTTTCAATCTTTTGCTGGCTGGAATTCCGCCAGCAAAAGACCGATGGAGCCTACACACGGTCGCATTTTCCGACGAAAAACTCTCATCGGTCTTTTGCGGGCCGAAATTCCGATCGTGTGTACGCAGCATTAGAATGGCCCAGTCAAAGTCCAGACCTAAATCCAATTGAGAATCTGTGGCAAGACTTGAAAATTGCTGTTCACAGACGCTCTCCATCCAATCTGACAGAGCTTGGGATATTTTGCAAAGAAGAATGGGCAAAAATGTTCCTCTCTAGAT
Organism: Lithobates septentrionalis; assembly: GCA_037952835.1. Lineage (NCBI taxonomy): Eukaryota > Metazoa > Chordata > Amphibia > Anura > Ranidae > Lithobates > Lithobates septentrionalis. Next base: position 655,793 of record JBBDGP010002172.1, read on the forward strand.
GTGCAAAGCTGGTAGAGACATCCCCAAAAAGACTTGCAGCTGTAATTGCAGTGAAAGGGAGTTCTACAAAGTATTGACTCCGGGGGGCGCTATACAAATGTGCCCCACACTTTTCACATATTTATTTGTAAATTTTTTTGAAAACCATTTATCATTTTCCTTCCACTTTACAATTAAGTGCCACTTTGTGTTGGTCTATCACATAAAATCCCAATAAAATACATTTACATTTTTGGTTGTAACATGACAAAATGTGGAAAATTTCAAGGGGTATGAATACTTTTTCAAGGCACTGTATGAAATCACTATTTTCACTATAAGGCTCCATTTACACTTGTGCAAATTGTCATACGACTTAGAACAAAATGGTCGCATGACAAGTCTCAGGCTATTCTTTTCAATGGCACCAGTTCAAATTGGTGCAACTTAAAGTCGCAGCGGCTTTTTAAAAGGTGCCTGCACTACTTTGGTGCCACTTTTGATGCAACGTTCATCCACTGACTGTAGAGTTGGAACAAAGTTACACCAAAAATCGAGTCAAAGGCGCACTGGAAATCATGCAACTTTAGAGTTGCACTAGTGTGAATGGAGCCTTAAAGTTATATTAACCTCTTAATGCCTCCTGGCCCTTTAAGAGGTTTATGATACTGGGAGGCGGGGCTTAAGAGCACGTGACCACTGTGATTGGCTGTCACGTGATCCAAAAATTTTCAGGTTACCGGTAACAGTGCTAGGAGCGCACACCGTGCGTGCTCTCAGCACAGCTGTACGCAAAGCAATTCAAGCAAATATGTGTCCCCCCTGGCACCAAGAACCAGGTGCCAAGAGGCAGTATATCTGTGTGCGGCCAGCACCAAGGGGGTTAAATGCTTGTTTTTTTTTTTAATTAACATTACCTGCTCTGTGCAGGGGTTTAGCACAGAGCAGCCCCGATCCTCCTTTTCTTTGGTCCCCTGCCAGCGCTCCTGGCCCCTCCCTCCTGCTGAGTACCCCCAGAACAAACAGCTTGCTGTGAGGGCACCCAAGCAGCCTCACTCCTAAGCCGCTGCTCTGTGTGTCCATTCCCCATCTGAGGAAAGGAAAGCCGATTGATTTTCAGTGCCCCGATTATCAGTGCAAATCCGTTATCAGTCACCATCAGTGTAGCCTCATTTGCAGGGAAGCCACAGGGGATCGGTGCGGGGGGGGGGGGGGGGAGGTGGTGCTGCAGCCTCCTGACCATTCTGCTTCCCCAAGTTTTGCCGCCTATCAGTGTCACCTTATTAGTGCAGCCTACCAGTGCCCATCAGTGCAGCCTCATCAGTGCAGCTTATCAGCTTAATCTGGAGGGAAGCCACAGGGGATCAGTGCAGGGGGTGGGGGGGGGAGGTGGTGCCGCAGCCTCCTGACCATTCCGCTTCCCCCAAGCTTTGCCGCCTACCAGTGCCCATCAGTGCACAGCCTCATCAGTGCCCATCAGTGCAGCCTTATCAGCCTCATCTGCAGGGAAGCCACAGGGGATTGGTGCAGGGGGGGTGGCGCAGCCTCCTGAACATTCCGCTTCCCCAAGCTTTGCCGCCTATCAGTGTCACCTTATTAGTGCAGCCTATCAGTGCCCATCAGTGCAGCCTTATCAGCTTCATCTGGAGGGAAGCCAAAGCGGATCGGTGTGTGGGGGGGGGGTGGTGGTGCCGCAGCCTCCTGACCATTCTGTCCCCCCCCTGCCTCATGTGGTTTATTGCGGTTTATTGCACTTGAGTCCGTGTTTTTTTTTCAAGGCAAATAATAAATCATGGATGGAAGGGATTATTGGATCGATGGTAGGGGGTGAAAAGAAGGGATGGACGGCTGTGCAATGATCAGACCATGATTGTTGCATTGCTCGGGGGATGAACTGTTTATCTAGCTGGAGAAGAGTGCAGAGCAGCATCAGACAGGATCTCAGAGGCATAAACAGATATTTTCTTGGAATGACATATCGATCGCCCCATCCCTGTACATCTGCACCGTGTCCTTCACATCCATGGACCTTCACCGTGAGCCCACCCAGCCCAGACTCCCTTCACAATGACACACCAATTATAGCAAAATGTGGATTGTTTGGTCAGGAAACATCTGGAACCGCCAGGCAAGAGGCTGCAGAGATCTCTCCATGGTACGCAGAGCAGAAGGCTCACTAACCGTAACGTGTATTACATTTATAATACATTTATGTTGTATTACATTATTTAAGGGCTAGATTGCGCAAAATGGGCATTTCATATTTTTTTGTGGCCTTAAAGTAAATGTAAACCATGACTGAATGACATTTAATTTGCTATGTGCACCACGAATAATTGAATTTTGCTTCTTATATAAAATCCTTGTTATCACATTTGTTACTCCTCGGTGTTGCTGACCTCCTGCAGCCGCTTCTTGTCTACATGCACTCCAGTGACGGCCGCATGGCATTTCTCAGGGCAGGTTTCCTGATGGTGGCAACAGTAGACCATCTCTGTGTAATATACTAAAAATGGCACTGGTTCACGGGAAGCCCACGTACCAGGGAGACTACTCAGGGGCACAATTGGAGACAGGGACAGAGCATTGTTACCCTATATTAGGAAGTGCCTGAACAACATCCACCATGGCAGGATCACCAGATATTGTTTTAATGAAAGCTGCAGATATATAAAAAATACTGGAAATCACTTATTAAGCTTATAAGACTTTTTGGTGATTAGGATAAGAGCTGCTTTAAGCTTCTTATTTTACATCACTCATTTCCATTATAGGGGTCCGTCTTCAAAATTGAAGTTTAACCACTTCAATACCGGGGGGTACTTTCACCCCCGCCCAGGCCAATTTTTAGCTTTCAGCGCTGTCACACTTTGAATGACAATTGCGCGGTCATACAAAACTGTACTCATATGACATTTTTAGCAAATTATTTTAGACAGATAGAGCTTTATTTTGGTGATATTTAATTATTATTGTTTTTTTTTTAGTGCTTGATAAACAAATGCAAAAAAGACCAGGAATTTTGAAAAAAAAAACACCTTTTCTTCGTTTCTTTTATACAATTTTGCAAATAAGTAATTTTTCCTCTTCACTGATGTGTGCTGAGGAGGCGGCACTAATGAGCACTGATAGGCTGCATTGATGGACACTGGTGAGGCTGCATTGATTGGCACTGATGAAGCTGCACTGATGGACACTAATGGGCACTGATAGGCTGCACTGATGGGCACTGATGAGGCTGCACTGATGGGCACTGATAGGCTGCATTGATGGGCACTGGTGAGGCTGAATTGATTAGCACTGATGAAGCTGCACTGATGGACACTAATGGGCACTGATGAGGCTGCACTGATGGGCACTGATAGGCTGCACTGATGGGCACTGATAGACTGCATTGATGGGCACTGATGAAGTTACACTGATGGACACTGATAGGCTGCACTGATGATGCTGCACTGATGGACACTAATGGGCACTGATAGGCTGCACTGATGGGCACTGCTGAGGCTGCATTGATGGGCACTGGTGAGGCTGAATTGATTAGCACTGATGAAGCTGCACTGATGGACACTAATGGGCACTGATGAGGCTGCACTGATGGGCACTGATAGGCTGCACTGATGGGCACTGATAGACTGCATTGATGGGCACTGATGAAGTTACACTGATGGACACTGATAGGCTGCACTGATGATGCTGCACTGATGGACACTAATGGGCACTGATAGGCTGCACTGATGGGCACTGCTGAGGCTGCATTGATGGGCACTGATAGGCTGCATTGATGGGCACTGATAGGCTGCATTGATGGGCATGATGAAGTTACACTGATGGACACTGATAGGCTGCACTGATGAGGCTGCACTGATGGACACTAATGGGCACTGATAGGCTGCACTGATGGGCACTGCTGAGGCTGCATTGATGGGCACTGGTGAGGCTGCATTGCTTGGCACTGATAAAGCTGCACTGATGGACACTAATGGGCACTGATGAGGTTGCACTGATGTGCACTGATGAAGTTGCACTGATGGACACTGATAGGTTGCACTGATGGTCACTGATAGGCTGCACTGATGGGCACTGATGAGACTGCATTGATGGGCACTGATGAGCACTGATAGGCTGCACTGATGGGTATTGTTGGAGCTGATGTGATGATCAGTGCCATGATTTTGAATGTAAATGTCTCCCTGTAACTGGAAAGTCGCTTGTCGGCTTCCCTTTCCTCAGACACTGACAATTCTGAGGAAATGAAATAGTGATAACCGGCATTTGTTTACATGTGATCAGCTGTGATTGCACACCGCTGATCACATGGTAAAAAGCCTGCGTCTTCGCCGGGGGGGCACGCACGAGCGGGACGTTCTGAAGGTTGTCACATGACGTCCAGTCAGAACGGTAAAGCCCCCGTCCGGCTGTCAATCTGCTATAGGCCAGGAGGGAAGGTGTTAATCTGCCTATACTTATTCCTTCCTGGTTCCTCCTCCCCCCTCATGAACATGAGATAACAGTATTCATGACATACCTTATTTTAGACCCAGTGACGTGATCACTGGGTCTCTGTGCATCTCTAGGTCATGGCTGGTGGGAGGGGCAGAAGGTTGCTTGTGAAAAGCTTGGGGAAGCGGAATAGTCAGGAGAAGGTTGGCTACATGGTGTTGCACCAATACCTCCCCCTTTTTTCCCATTGCACCAATCCCCTGTGGCTCCCCTGCAGCTGCCTGCTTCTCTTCCTCTCCCTTCCTGCTGGCTTCAGGTGCTGCAGGGGAGCTTAACTCTGTAAATAGACCCCACCCCCAGCTGCTTCAGCCCCTCCCTGAAAACATCACAGCGGCCTGCCTCAGCACTCCCCTCAAGAACCCTTAGTCCTGGTTCAAGCGATGGGCTAGCTCATGGGAGAAGCTATGGAAATATCAAAATGCGATAATGGACAGGTGTCAGTCTGGAGGATTGGGCATTCCTAGGTGGACTAATTGCATACAGAGCACCCACATGGGATACTGAGCTTTCATGATTGAAAGATGTAAAATCCAATGAATGAAAGGGGTGAGCCAGGGACAGTCCAGCGGGGAGGAAAGCGCTAGATGATGCTGGACGTCCTCCAGCTAGGAAATGAGGCGGGCTCTATCTGACTTGCTGAAGCTTCTGATGCACATTGTGAGAAGCTCACAGTGTGCAGCGAAATCAGAGTAAGCCATTTCAGTACAGGAGAGGAGCCGGTACAACTGTGCAAGACTGACGGAAAATCAGGGGGTCAAATTTAAACGGCTGATATGAACACCCCACACACATACACACAGATCTCAATCTTACAATTTCTTGATGTGGACGGCATAAACTTTTTGTTTCCTTTCCCGATTAATTCCGAGGCATCGGTAATTGGTGTTTGGCGGATGTAATAATTGCAGAATATCTGAAATGTAGCGTTGAGTTATTCTCAATACATTACAGTAAACTCTTCATTTTTCGAGGTTGATTTTGCTGTCAGAGAGTGGGAGCTCGTTAATTACCGACCGTAATTATCATCCTTCCCGGAGGCTTCCTGTGACAGACCGTTATTAAAGGTGGCCGCAAAATTAATCGGAGGTGAGGAGCCATCTGCATCTCTTCTGTTTGGAGCGACCGGTGAAATGACGTTACCGCTTCTAATGAAGTGCTCCACCACCGGATACACTAATAACTCTACACACAAGACAGGCGCTCTGATTATCTTCCATTATGTACTGAACTAGACGACCCGGGCTTACTGTACATAAGACGATGGTCTCTGTAGGGTAGGCTCTGGGCTGGGATAGATTTCTCCTTAAGCTACAGTCTCTAGTAAAAGATGCCGTTCTCACCAAGGGTAGCACTAATCAAAGAGTTTCAAGAGTCCTTCATCCTCCAGAGGGCGCTCTATATTACAATGAACAAACATATTGCCTATACAAGGTAATACTTTTATGACAACCCGCCTAATATTGAGTAGGTCCACCTTTTGCCACCAAAACAGCCCTAACCCGTTGAGGCATGGGCCCCACTACACCACTGAAGGTATGCCGTGGTGTCTGGCATCAAGCCGCCACTAGCAGTTGTTTGTAAACCCACAACACCATTCTTTTGCAGTTATAGTAGATTATGTTGTTATAACCTAATTCACATTGTGTGTACCGCTCAAAAAGTCATCCTCATTCGGTTGTAGCCCTCAGAAATCTGCAGATCTGTGGGCGTGGCACAGCACCAAAGATTGGGGGCGGAGACCTAACATCAAACTATTCCCCTCCCACCTCATTACGGAGACTCTCTCTTTGTATTCTCCGATGTCTCTCTCTGTATTCTCTGATCTCTCTCTCTCTCTGTATTCTCTGATCTCTCTCTCTCTCTCTGTATTCTCTGATCTCTCTCTCCCTGTATTCTCTGATCTCTCTCTCTCTATATATTCTCTGATCTCTCTCTCTCTGTTTTCTCTGATCTCTCTCTGTATTCTCTGATCTCTCTCTCTGTATTCTCTGATCTCTCTCTGTATTCTCTGATCTCTCTCTCTGTATTCTCTGATCTCTCTCTCTCTCTCTCTGTATTCTCTGATCTCTCTCTCTCTCTCTCTCTCTGATCTCTCTCTCTGTATTCTCTGATCTCTCTCTCTCTCTGTATTCTCTGATCTCTCTCTCTCTCTCTCTCTCTCTCTCTCTGATCTCTCTCTCTGTATTCTCTGATCTCTCTCTCTCTGTATTCTCTGATCTCTCTCTC
>JBBDGP010002172.1:665000-697500 GCA_037952835.1 Lithobates septentrionalis
TGTATTCTCTGATCTCTCTCTCTCTCTGTATTCTCTGATCTCTCTCTCTCTCTCTCTCTCTCTGTATTCTCTGATCTCTCTCTCTCTCTGTATTCTCTGATCTCTCTCTCTCTCTCTTTGTATTCTCTGATCTCTCTCTCTCTCTCTCTGTATTCTCTGATCTCTCTCTCTCACCTTCAGCAGACCCTTTCTGTCAATCAGATGGACTTTAGATTTGGAACATGTTTCAAATCTTCCCGACGGACTCGAGTCCGGTCGAAAAATATGTATGCTAGTCCGACGGACAAAAAAGGACGCAAGGGCAGCTATTGGCTACTGGATATGAACTTCCCTATTCTAGTCCCTTCATACGTCATCAAGTTCAAACGAAGGGACTTTTGTGGACAGATTCTCCCACCTGAGCTGTGGATCTCTGCAGCTCCTCCAGAGTTACCATGGGCCTCTTGGCTCTTCTCTGATTAATGCTCTCCTTGCCCGGCCGGTCAGTTTAGGTGGATGGCCATGTCTTGGTAGGTTTGCAGTTGTTGCCATACTCTTTCCATTTTGAGATGATGGATTGAACAGAGCTCTGTGAGATATTCAAAGCTTGGGATATTTTTTTTATAATCTAACCCTGCTTTATACTTCTCCACAACTTTATCCCTGACCTGTCTGGTGAGATCCTTGGCCTTCATGATGTTGTTTTTTCACTAAGGTTCTCTAACAAACCTCTGAAGGCTTCACAGAACAGCTGTAATTATACTGAGATTAAATTACACACAGATGGACTCTATTTACTAATTAGGTGACTTCAGAAGGCAATTGGTTCCACTAGATTTTAGTTAGGGGCATCAGAGTAAAGGGGGCTGAATACAAATGTACGCCGCACTTTTCACATATTTATTTGTAAAAAATTATGAAAACCATTGATCATTTTCCTTCCACTTCACAATTATGTGCCACTTTGTGTTGGTCTATCACATAAAATCCCAATAAAATAAATTTATGTTTTTGGTTGTAACATGACAAAATGTGGAAAATTTCAAGGGGTATGAATACTTTTTCAAGGCACTGATATACCCTGTATATATATATATATATATATATATATATATATATATATATATATATATATATATATATATATATATATACACACACACACACATGTATATCTATACAATTAAATGTATGTGATACGTTATATATATATATATATATATGAATCTTTCATGTTTTAAGAAAAAAAGATTAAAAATTAATTTTAAAACTGTACGCTCTCAGCCCAAACTTTCCCATGATGCTCCTTGTTCAGGCACTTACTGTTATGGGCTGCAGGAGATCAGCAGCGAGATGCAGCTTTGGATACATAAAGGTTAAAAGAAGGTATTTTATGAAAAGAAGACATGATAATAGTGTATGATATGCAGAGGAGTTTTAACAAAACAAAAAAAAAAAATGTCTTTTAGGGTTGATATATTATTTTTCAGTGATTGGGCTTCCATCTGCTGAGCGATCTGTTCCCGTCTCTCTGTATCTGGAAAGCTGATAACCACAGACAGACAGGGACCTCCCGCAGTGCAGATCTGCTTCCCCGCTGGATGATAATGTGCAGCATGTTCATCTCATCCCCATTCATGACATGGGTGGTACAGCTGCGCGGATCGCGCTGTCAGGGTGTAATCTGCCTCCTATTTTCAGGCTCAATGTCTCATCACAAGTGAAATCAAGAAGTGAAACCACCGGCTGGAAATGACACTAAATTGCGCGGCTTAAATTAGCACCGGAATTCTCAACTCTGCCGAGGAATGACGAAATGAGAGCGGAGGCTGCCGGAGGAACGCCGACAACCGGGACCTGTGGCAAGAAACGGTAAAATAAACCTTAAAGAGGGGCTCCAGCCCCTCCCCCCCTCCAAAAATTTTAAGTCAGCAGGTACAAACACTGTAGCTGCTCAATTTTAATATTAGGGGACTGACCTTTCCAGGGATCTCGCAATGTCGGCACAGCAGCCAATTTTCTGATGGGCTTTCGACGCAGCCATTCCTGGTAAGGGAAAAAACGTCAGTGAAATCTTTCGGCATCACAGCTGGTTCCACACTGCGCATGCGCACTTTCTAACTGGCCCGGCAGCGGAGGAAGGAGGAGGGCGAACTTCGGCGGGGGACCTTTCTCTGTTTTTTGTACCACTGTGATATGTCCTTTTTAATTTTTTACAGTAAAGACAAAATCATGACTACATACACTCTTACTTAATACCCCTGAGGAAGGTGCTTAAAGCAGAAACGCGTCAGGTACCAGGGATCACTATATACCGGAGAGTAACAATCTTGAACAGGCGCTCTGTTAGTTTCCCTGCACAGTCCCCTCCCCCTTCAGTTGGAACACTCCCTAGGACACACATTAACCCCTTCACTGCCCCCTAGTGTTAACCCCTTCACTGCCAGTGACATTTTTACAGTAATCAATGCATTTTTAATCGCACTGATCGCTGTATAAATGCCAATGGTCCCAAAAATGTGTCAAAATTGTCCGACGTGTATGCCATAATGTCACAGCCACGATAAAAATCGCTGATCGCCGCAATTACTAATAAAAAAATATTAATAAAAATGCCATAAAAATATCTCCTATTTTGTAGACGCTAAACAAATCAATATGCGCTTATTGTGATTTTTTTTTTTACCAAAAATATGTAGAAGAATACGTATCGAACTAAACTGAGGAAAAAAAAATGGGCATGCTTAGTATAGCAAAAAGTTAAAAAAATGCATTTTTTTCAAAATTGTTGCTCTTTTTTTGTTTTTAGCGCAAAAAATAAAAATCGCAGAGGGGATCAAATACAGCCAAAAGAAAGCTCAATTTGTTGGGAAAAAAGGACGTCGATTTTGTTTGGGAGCCACGTTGCACGACCGCGCAATTGTCAGTTGAAGCAGTGCCAAATCGCAAAAACTGCTCTGGTCTTTGGCCAGCCCAATGGTCCGGGGCTGAAGCTGTTAAAGATGACATTTATTTTTCTTACATTTTGCCTTCCCTGGATGCTCCTATTCCCCCCTCGTCAACATGACAACATTTTTAAATAAAACCTTTCTTGTTTTCATTAGAATCAGTGACATCATCACAAGGTCTCTGTTCTTCTCTATGGATGTAGGCAGATCATGGCTGGTGGGAGGGTCCTAAGAACATCACAGCTCCTTCAATACTCCTCTCAAGAGCTCTTGGTTCTGGCGCAAAACAGTGGGCTGGCTCTTGGGAGGAGTTATGCAAATATTAAAATACTTTGATGGGTAGGTGTCAGTCTGGAGGGGTGGGCGTTTCCAGGCAGGCTGGTTTTGCATAGGTAACGCCCACATGTGACGCTGAGCCTCCATGATAGGAAGAACTTGAAATCCAATCAATGAAAGGGGCGGGCCAGGGGCAGTCAGGCTGGGATGGAAAAGGTGAGAATAGGCGCGCAACCTGCAGCCCTATAGCTGTTGCGGAACTACAAGTCCCATGAGGCATTGCAAGCCGCTAATAGTTACAAGCATGACTCCCAAAGGCAGATGCATGATGGGACTTGTTCCGCAACAGCTGGAGGGCCACGGGTTGAGCACCCAGATGATGCCGGATGTCCTCCAGCCAGGAAATGAGCTTTGAATGCACACTGTAAGCAGCTCACAGTGTTAAAAATGAATAAGCATCTTATGCAATTTCTAACGAACTGGTGTGAACGGGCTCTAATGGTGTCAGCAGCTAAACTTTATTGATCATTTCTGATTGATTGGACATGTGTCAGACAACCGATCACCATGAGGAGCAATTAAATGAAATATGAACAAAGAATATCCCTCTATAGTGTGTACTTGTCCCAATCCAGAGCACTAAGTGTCATTTCTGTCTGCTGCCTCTTTCCTCTGCTATCTGCATGAATCACTTCTGACAAGTTCTCCTGACACCAAGAGAAAAATGGTGACAGAGGAGGGATCTCCAGCTGATTGACAGCCTCAGCTCTATCCTTGTGTGCTGTGTGAAGGGGGATGTGTCCCCCTTCCTTTATTCAGCTCTCAGGGCTCTCCTTACTGAGCTCTGCAGAGTGTAACTTCAGCTCTCCGCCCCCCTTTTTTCTGAACTCTTAGACAAGCTTTATAAATTCTGTACGTAGAGAAGAGAATACTGCAGATAAACGGGTACAACTTATGTAGGAGGCGTTGTTTCACCTCTGTGTATCACCTGAGGATAGTCACTTCACTGGGTATATGTAAGGGTTTACAACCACTTTACTACCATATTTGTTACATTGTTTCTTTATTACACATGTGCAGTTCATTTGGTTCCGAATTAAAATTCTGACAATTTTTTTGTTTTCAGAGATTTGGATGTATCTGAAATTCCGAATTACAATAGTACCGAATTTAAACAAATCCGAAATAACGAAATAATTAGAATTCTAATAGATTTGAATCGTTTTTAAATAGTTTTCAATTTGTTTTCCAACGAGAATAAAATAGAATAGAAAATAAAGGAATAGAATACAAAAAAAAAGAATAGAATAGAGTAAAACAGAACAAAATAGAATAGAAAATAAAAGAACAGAATGGACAAGAATAGAAAAAAATAGAATAGAGTAGAATAAAAAAAGAATATAATTAAATAGAAAGAATATAACCAATTTCTGAAATTCGAATTTCAAATAGAATAAATTTGAATTTGAATACATAGGAAAAAAATAGAATAGAAAAAAAAGATAAAAGAATAGATTAGACTATAATAGAATAGAAAAGAATTGAATTAAAAAAAAAAACAGAATAGTATAGAAAAAAACAGCAGAATAGAATAGAAAGAATATAACCATCTTCCGAAATTCAAATTTGCAACAGAATAAATTTGAGTTTGAATAGAAAAGAATAGAATACATTAGAAAATAATAAAATAGAATAGAATAAACAAATAGAAAAATAATATAATTAAAAAAACAATAGAACAGAATAGAAAGAATATAACCATTTCCCAAAATTCAAAAAGAATCATTTTGAATTTGAACAGAACAGAAAGATAATAGATTAGAATAGGAAGATGGTTCTATTCTTTCTATTGTTTTTTTTTCTATAGTATTCTGCTATTTTCTATTCTATTCTAATCTATTCTTTTCTATTCAAATTGATTCCTATTTGAATTTTGGGAAATGGTTATATTCTATTCTCTTCTATTGATTTTTTTTTTATTCTTTTATTTTGTATTCTATTCTTTTCTATTCGAATTTCAGAAGATTATTATATTCTATATTATATCTATTCTTTGTTTATTCTATTCTATTAGTTTTGATTCTTTTCTATTCTGTTCTTTTATTTTCTATTCTATTTTGTTCTGTTTTACTCTATCCTATTCTATAATTTTCTCTTATTTTCTTTTCTAATCTATTTTTTTTTCTATTCTATTCCGTTATTTTCAATTCTATTTTATTCTCTTTGGAAATCGGGGAAACAAATCGAAAACGGATTCGGAAAATTTGAATCGACTCGAAAAAACTAAACGATTTCCGAAAATGAATTAAACAAGTTTAACTAAACGAATTTATGTAGTAGTTTTTTCATCCTGCACATGTCCATTCTTTATTTTTCTGGATGGTGAATCCCTTGTCTGCGATGGCTGGTACCTAGGTCGATCACAGATCGGTAGGTATGTGGCCCCACCACGGGTGACCCAGTTGCAATCTATCACCGGTTATGGGCGGAGCGTTCTATAAATAAGCTCGCTTTAATACGCAGAGAGCCGGAGCCCGTGAAGTGACAATCGATATAAATAATAATAAAAGAGAAAAAAAAATTGCATTCCACTCAGCCGCTGCATCCAGAGCCCGGCGGCGCAAATTACTATTTATCTCTCAGCGGCGAAGACAAAACTTCTGATTAAGCTGTTTGAATACGCACTCCAGGCTGACGTGTTTCCACGGAAACGCACATCGCAGATCTGCCGTTATGTTTTTCAAAAATGGAATTTTGGTGGTTGGGGATTTCAAAGGAACGTGTAAACGCCGGAGAGAGAAGAAGCGCGGACGTATCCGCCAACCAATCAGGAGTTAGGATTCATGGACTGATCTGCATTGCGCCATTGCCGCGCTCAGCGGTGACTTGCCGAAGGGGGCGTGGCTACACTTGAAAATGTATGTTGGAGATATGATGGAGAAAAGGTGGGCAGGGTGGAGGGTTATCCTTCTGATCCCTCGTCTCTTTTTAGTATAAGGAAGGCAACACCACCAATCAGAGCCTGCAATGCATTAAAGGGAAGTTAAAGCCAAAGCCAAAAATGTAATATATTGCAGCTTACCAATCATTCGATGTGGTAGCTGCATTCGTTTTCTTTGGCTTCTTTTCCCCTCTGTTTTCAACTGGTGATCTGGCCAGTAACACACCTCTTGTGTTAGAGTGCCCCCCTCAACTCTTGATGAAGGAGCACAGGAGCCATCTTTGGCCTCCATTAGGGGCGCCGCCCCCCCTAATCCGTGCGCCTGGCCCCTAATCTCCATGCGGACATGGAGGGCATCAGGGTACACTATCCCTAGGAGAATACATATGTTGATCTGTACCTGTATTTATAATATATTTTTTTGTTTTGGTTTCTTTTGTGATGTATTTTATATATGTATGTAATGTGTAGATGACACTTGTCTTTTTTATTCTTATCATTAAAGATATTTTTTATCATTGAATTGGTGGTCTGTCAAAGTCCCATTTAGGGGGTATCCTCTCTTGTTCTATTACACTAGGGATGGGACCACCATACTCTTCATTTGGCATGGTGGAAGTCTCTCTTTCTTTACTAATCTCCACGTGGGGCGCCAGACAGATGGATTCCAATGGGTTTTTTTTCTTTTTTGAAGCACATGATTAGAACCTGAAGCTCTAATTGGCTTGAAAAAAGGCTGGGCTCAGGGCGCAGAGCACTGCGCCCGAGCCCACACGGTTGTGTGACAATAGTGAATTAATATGTGCTATTGTCTTCCTGCTTCTCCCTCCCGGCCAATCAGGAAGCGGGTCCCGAGACCCGACTGGCCAGGGAGTCTTAGGACTCCCGGCCAATCGGGTCTCAGGACCTACTTCCTGTTCAGCCGGGAGGAGAAGCACCTGTCCGGCTCTTCCCTTGGCAAGCTGCTGCAGGTGGAGGGGCAGCTTCCAGGAGCCCTACCCCCGGATTCACCAGCACCACCTCCTAAGGTAAGGGCATGGATGCCTGCCCACCTCCCGGTCCGGGTAGGGGTGCTAGTGCGAGTGAGGGGGGGGGGGCCAGGGGCAGTTTCCAGGAGCGCGCACCACCGCTGATCACGATCGCTGTCTTCCTGTCCGTATCCCGTGGGGGTGGGGCGGGGGGGTTTGGGGTGGAGGTTGTGTGAGAGGGGCAGGTTTGTTTGCCCCCCCTCCCAAAATATTGAGCACCAGCCGCCACTGGACAGCAGCATTGTAAGTCTGGGGGGAGGGGAGTATTAGATGTACTAGTAGATTTAGGAACAGTAACACGTTGAAGCCAAAGTCCGGCTAATACTTTATAATCAGTTACAGCAAACATATTTTTTTTTTCTTTCCCTTTTGGGATAAAGGTTTTTCATAAATAAATAAAAGCTGATCGTTGTAAGCACCCCTGTCAGTGGTAAATGGTTAGCCTCATCTCTGAAAAACAAACAGAGGGATAATATTGGGAGAGGATGGGAGGACAGGGGGGGGGGGGGGGGGGGCTTTTGGAGTCGGGGGGGAGAGATATAGTAGGGAGAGGAAATCTATTTTTTTGTTGTTGTTGGGTTTTGCCCTTTTTTTTTATTTTTTTATTTTTTAAGTTTTTGCTTTGTGTCGGTTTTTTTTTTTTTTTTTTTGGGGTGGGTGAATGTTAGAAGCAAGATTATGTATCTGGAATAAAATGTATGGATAAATGTATAACTTGTACTGCTACTGTATGAAAAGAATAAAAAAGTACTGAATCGAAAAACAACAGACTTGCTGGTAGGATCACTAGGTGGAAATAAAAGTAAGAAAGCCTAAAAAGGAAAATCAATGCAGCCAGGACATCTAAGAATTGGTAAGTAGCAATATAATATATGTTTGTGATTGGGTGCGTTCATCATATAATGGGGCCACTGGGATGACTAGGGCTCGGTTCACACTGGGGCAACTTATCAGATGACTTAGTCGCCTAACAAGTCGCCCCAGTTGTGCAAAGAAAAGAAAACGAATGCAGCCAACGCATCTATTGATTGGTAAGCTGCAATATATATTACATTTGTGGTTTTGGGGTTTAACGCACTTTGAATGACTTAGTCGTCTGGAAAGTCGCACTCCATTCAGTGCAATGGAACCATTTTAATCGGAGCGACTCAAGTCGTCCAGACTTAGAAAAAGGTTCCAGCACTACTTGGGGGCGACTTCAGAGTGGCTCGCATTGATTTCTATAAAAGAAGCCGTTTGCAAGCTGCGCTGAAGTCCCACTGTGCGGGGCGGCTTCAAAGTCGGGCGACTTTGAAGCGGCCCCAGTGTGAACCGAGCCTTAGAGGTACAGTATATATTCTTCTGTTGTACTGAATAGTTTTTATTTTCTTTTTGCAGTTGAGAACTAACATTCTCTCTCCTGAGGAAGTGAACTGAGTTTCATGAAACGCATTGAGAATGTTTGCCACAAATATATCAATGATATACAGTAGCCCAGTCAATGTGTTACTGTGATTATTCTTCTATGGATACTTGTGAAATCACACATTTGATTTTTTTTTTTATAATTTTTTTGTAAATAAACAATTTATGTTTTATGATTTTTTTTGGCATTTCTTCATAAAAGTCCTATGGGCATCAATTGTTTTACTGTTTCTTGCAATATAATATACGTTTTATTTTAGCTTTAATACTGTTTTAACCGCTTCAACGTCGGGAACTTTTCCCCCCCTTCCTGCCTAGGCCAATTCCCAGCTTTCAGTGCTGTCGCACTTGACAATGACAATTGTGCGGTCGTGCAACGCTGTACCCAAACAAAATTTTTATCATTTGACTTTGCGGTTTCCTGCACAGATGTCTATTCAAAATCGCCCCCAAATTTCCCAAAAGTAGTACAGAAACTCATTTCCTGGCGGGAGCACATCCAGCCGGATGTGCTCCCACCAGGAAATGAGGTGTGCCCTTTCTGACTTGCTGAAGCTTCTGTCTCCATGAGAAAGTCACAGTATGCAGTGAAAAACAAAGTAGGAGATTTTTAGTACATGAACCTTTACAGCTGTTCAAGACTGAAGATAAGGCTAGAGTTCAGCTATAATTACAGGTGACTAACGTAGAACCTAGCCATGCCCCTGATGTCGTCTATGGCGACGAAACGCGTAGGGAGGAGCTGTGCTACGTGACGTCACCACGCCTGACGGTGGGGCATCTTGCTGGTTGGAAACAGCCGCTTTTTACCTCCTTGTCTGATGGACACAAATGCGATTGGCTTCAAAGAAGCTTTTAAGGACAGAGGAGAGATCTGGGGTCTAATAGAACCCAGATGTCTCAGTAAAGAGGACCTGTCACTGCCTATTGCTATCACAAGGGATGTTTACATTCCTTGTAAAAACAATAAAAGTGATAAAAAGATAAAAAATAAAACGTAGTAGTACAGTGTAAAAAAATAAATGAAAGTGCCTCCATCTCCCTGCGCCTGCGCACAAAGGCGAACGCACGTGTTAGGATGTTAACAGCGATCGCACCACACATGTGAGGTATCCCCAAGAACGTCAGATCGAGAACAATAATTCTTCCACCAGACCCCTTATGTAAATCTAAACTGATAACCTGTAAAGGCTGTTAAAATGCCGCCTATGAATAATATAACGGACGTAGTTTGTTGCCCTTCTACGGGCGTGCGCAATTTTAAAGCATTGACATGTTAGGTACCTATTTACTTGGCTTAAGATAATCTTTTATATTTTACCAAACTATTGGGTATTATATTGTTGTTTTGTGCATCAAAATTATTATTTTTTTTTCAAAATAATTGCGTATGAAAAACCACTGCGCAAAAGAACATGTGATATAAAAATGGCAACACCCACCATTTAGTTTTCTAGGACCTCTGCTTTAAAAAAAAAATATATATATATATAAAATGTTTGGCTGTTTTAAGTCATTTTCTACTCAAAAAAATACCATTTTTACATGTACACAAAAAAAAGTGTTGGAAAAAGATCTGGTCTTCAAGTGGTTATAGAGCTGCATAAATGCTTGTGGTTTTTTTTGCCTGCCCGGAGTTCTGCTTCAACTTTCAATGGGCTGGTTTTGTGATTCATCCATTATAATGTTGTGTCCTCCAAATAAACGGCGATGGCAACAGGAGATGAAATAAGAGCCGCACAAATTTTTGGCTCATGACTAATGTACGGTATAAAACGCTCATCACAGAGCAGCCTCGTCATTGCATCCCACCAGTATAAATGTCGCACTGTGCCAAAGTACACTGAACAACAGAATGGTGGGTGCTCAGACACAACCTGACAATGCGGAGAAATACTCGCTGAGTTATTGATTGCGGTGGGAAGTTCTGTCTATTGTAACATTTGTAATGTCAGTAATGAGGACGCCATTCACAAGGATGGCACAAAAGATTCCTCAGAGCGCTGCAAATGGAAGAGGCAGAGGGTGTTCGGAGGATAGAAAATTACACAGGTACAGGCCGGAGTTTTTTTTTTTTTCTTTTTAAGTGCGCAGAAACTGAATTAACAAAAAATTGGGATGACGCCTAAGCATGATCTGCAAGGTAAATGCACGTGGCATGTACCCTGACCCATAAACAAGGAGACTGGCACAGATCTCCCTTTTTAAAACCAGCAAACAAATACACCATACATACATATACACAGGGCCGGTGCTACCACTAGGCAAACTAGGCGGCCGCCTAGGGCGCCCTGCTGTCTAGGGCGCCTGGCCACTGGTTTTCCTAGTCTCTTCTCTCTGCAGGAAGCAACTAAGTCTCAGCATCAGTAGGCAGCTGCCGCTCCTTTCATACATAGTGTCAGAGGCGCAGCAGTGGTGGAGGACTGTGTCTGTGTCCCGACTCCCGCAGCAAGCAAACATTCATTGATGGGCACTGGTAGGCTGCATTTGATGGGTGATGGTGAGGCTGCATTTGATGGTCACTGGTGAGGCTACATTTGATGGGCGCTGGTGAGGCTGCATTTGATGGGTGCTGGTGAGGCAGCATTTGATGGGTGCTGGTGAGGCAGCATTTGATGGGTGCTGGTGAGGCAGCATTTGATGGGGGCTGGTGAGGCTGCATTTGATGGGTGCTGGTGAGGCTGCATTTGATGGGCGCTAGTGAGGCTGCATTTGATGGGTGCTGGTGAGGCTGCATTTGATGGGTGCTTTATTAAAAAGGTGGGATTTACATGGGCAGGGAAAAGGGGGCGGAGTCAGCCGGGGGGGGGGCGGCAAAATGAGGTTTCGCCTAGGGTGTCAAAAATGCTTGCACCAGCCCTGCATATACACACACCATGGGGTATATATATATATATATATATATATATATATATATATATATATATATATATACATACATACACAGTTGTGCTCATAAGTTTACATACCCTGGCAAAATTAATTATTTTTTTTGGCCATTTTTCAGAGAATATGAATGAGAACACAAAAACTTTTCTTTCACTCATGATTAGTGTTTGGCTGAAGCCATTTATCATCCATCAACTGTGTTTACTCTTTTTAAATCATAATCACAACAGAAACTACCCAAAGGAACCTGATCAAAAGTTTACATACCCCACTTAATACCGTGTATTGCCCCCTTTAACATCAATGAAAGCTTGAAGTATTTTGTGGTATTTGTGAATGAGGCTCTTTATCTTCTCAGATGGTAAAGCTGCCCATTCCTCTTGGCAAAAAGCCTCCAGTTCCTGGAAATTCTTGTGCTGTCTTGCATGAACGGCACGTTTTGAGATCTCCCCAGAGTGGCTCAATGATATTGAGGTCAGTAGACTGAGATGGCCACTCCAGAACCTTCACTTTATTCTGCTGTAGCCAATGACAGGTCGACTTGGCCTTGTGTTTTGGATCATTGTCATGTTGGAATGTCCAAGTACGTCCCATGTGCAGCTTCCTGGCTGATAAATGCAAATGTTCCTCCAGTATTTTTTGATAACATACTGCATTCCTCTTGCCATCAATTTTGACCAAATTTCCTGTGCCTTTGTAGCTCACACATCCCCAAAACATCAGCGATCCACCTCCGTGTTTCACAGTAGGAATGGTGTAGCTTTCATCATAGGCCTTGTTGGCTCCTCTCCAAATGTAGGGTTTATCGTTGTGGCCAAAAAGCGAAATTTTGGTCTCATCACTCCAAATGACTTTGTGCCAGAAGGTTGGAGGCTTGTCTCTGTGCTGTTTGGCGTATTGTAAGCGGGATACTTTGTGGCATTTGCATAGTAATGGCTTTCTTCTGGCGACTCGACCATGCAGCCCATCTTTCTTCAAGTGCCTCTTGAAACAGCCACACCACAAGTTTTCAGAGAGTCCTGTATTTCACCTGAAGTTATTTGTGGGTTTTTCTTTGCATCCCGAACAATTTTACTGGCAGTTGTGGCTGAAATTTTAGTTGGTCTAGCTGACCCTGGTTTGGTTTTTAACAGAACCCCTCATTGATTGGAGTTTGAACACTGCTGATTGGAATTCTTATATCCTTGGATATCTTTTTATATCCAGAAACTCTAATAAAAATATTAGAGTGATATGTGATAAAAAATAAATAAAAAAAAAAAAGAAGTCTAAAAATAAAAGTTTTCTTTCATTTTTGAGGCCCCGTCCCTGCATACACATGCGTACGAATGTAAACACACATGTCGGGGGCAGCTACTCACAAAATACATACACATTGCATATTGCTGTACACGCCAGAGCGAGAGCAATATTTCTAGCATCAGACTACCTCTGAAACACTAAACTGATGACTTATAGGGGACTTTTAAAGCATTGTCTATAGAAAATATAGGATACTTAAAGGATAACTCCACTTTCGTTGGGAAAAAAAAAATTGAAAATAAAGAAAAAAATATAGCGTATACAACTGCGACTTAAGTCATATTGTAATTGAATGTTAATAAAAATTACCTTTCCTTTTCAATCTGCAGCTCTGCAATCTTCTGAAAATGCAACGCAATATGGCTACATGGAGGTGTTCTATACACAGAATGTGTACAAAACGCCCTCAGAAACATCATTTTCTGCTTGTCTGATTGGCTCACCCATTTTCCCAGAAGTCTGAAGTTTGTTAAAATCCTTGTAATGTACATAGATCACACAGAGGGGAATGTTTTTTTTTCTCAACAAAAGTAGAGTTACGCTTTAAGTTTGTCGCCATTTCACAGGCGCTTGCAAATTTAAAACGCAACTCCACTTTTGTTGAAAAAAACAAAACATTCCCCTTTGGGTGATCTCCGTACATTGCAAGGATTAGAACAACCTTTGTTGCAGATTCTTACCTTTTTCTATTCTGAAGTAATCCCTGTGTGTTTGTCTGTGCCTCTGTACTGAGTGGGTCTAATGGGAGTGGCTTCATAATTATCAGTCAGCTGTGGCAGCTGCAGAGCACTGAGGAAATCTGCTGGGTCTGCATCCCTTTAGACGTGCTCCTATTGAAAGTATCTCTCCAAAAATGACATTTTTTTTGTTGCAGGGGGTGCCTGAAATCTGACACGTATCTTAGGCAGACTTCTGGGAAAATTGGTGAGCCAATCACACAAGTAGGAAATTATGTTTCTGGGGGAGTGGTCAGTACACATTCTGTGTACAGAACTCCTCTAGGTAGCCATATTGCATTGTATTTTCAGAAAATTACAGCGGCTGTAGATTGAAAAGGAAAGGTAATTTTTAATAATATTCAATTACAATATGACTAGTGTTATTAAATTATATGTGCTATATTATCGTTTCTTTATTTGCTATCTTTTTCCCCACAAAAGTGGAATTACCCTTTATGGTTCGACATGTTGGGTATCTATTTACTTACTTATATTTTATATTTTTACCAAACATTGGGTAATTTTTTGGGTTTTTGCGGCGTAAACTCAACTTTAGTGTATTTTTTTTTTTTTTTTTACGAAATTTCCTAGTCCTTTGCAGCAATATCGTGCGACATAAAACATTGGAACAACTACCATTTTATTCTGTAGGGCACAAGTGTCAAACTGGCAGCCCTCCAGCTGTTTGCAGAACTACAAGTCCCATGAGTCATTGCAAGGCTGACAGTTACAAGCATGACTCACGCAGGCAGAGGCATGATGGGACTTGTAGTTCCGCAAAAGCTGGAACTACATGGATTTTGTTGTCGGAAAATCCTATTGTGTGTACGGGCCATAAGTCTCCAAAGCGTGTGAAACAGATCTCATAGCAATAAACACCGAGATGATATAAGACGCAGGGCGGTCTTCCAATTTCCTCCGGCTGACCTCAAGTCAGCCCCGGCATACGACGGCGTAAAATACAATATTTTATTATGCCTCTTTTGAAGTAACAAAGATGAAAACAAATTGATTGAGCATGTCCGAATACGGCAGAATATTTTTTTTTTCCTCTCCGTCAAAAAAAAATAAAGTAAAAAGAAAATGACCTGAAGGAGAGAGTGAAAATGTCAGATATTTCCTCTGTGCTGCCAGCGTCATCATATCCCCCTCCACCCCTTCCCGCTGTCTGATAAAGAGATTACATAATAAAAAAGTGGCTTCTTATCGCTCTTCATATAAGCCAGCACACCACCCAAACAAGTGGGAATACTTAAAGATTATTTTTATTAAACATCATAATAATCTTTAAGAGCAAATTTGATCCCAGCAAAAGTTTTTAGAGCAATTTAATAATCAGGGAGGCAAAAGGTTGGCACAGAGTGGACATTGCCGACACTGTAGGTGTCACGTCACATTCGGCTACCCATCACATTTTGCTACCCGCTGGAATGCGCACGCACCACGCCGCCATATGCGTTCCAACACTGTTGTAAGACCACTCTGCCACAGGGCCCCTCGCGGGCTCGCTTCGCTCGCCATGCTTCGGGCACGGCCTCGCTTTGCTCGGCATAACTGTGATCTGACTATGTCCACTTGGATGGATGGGCTTGGACCTGGACTCAGGGGTGTGGCCACAAAATCCTGTGCAAGCGCAGATCGCCACAATGTTGGAACGCATATGGCGGAGTCGCGCATGCGCAGTCCAGCGGGTAGCCAAATGTGATGGGTTGCCATATGTGACAAAACATAGGCAGCAGTGTTATTTTTTTAATACTCTCACTAATTCCCGGTTTCCACAGAGCTCCGCCTTCTTCCGCTCCCAGCAAGCAAGTAACTTTAGTCCGTAGCGTGCATCGCTTAGCAGCAGTTAGCAGGTTGTGCAGGCAGCATAACAGGCCTCCGAGTCCTCAGACGACCGCTCAGAGCAGCACTGTGCATTAAGGGCCTCCCGACGGCGACCGTCCAAAGCAGAGAGCGCTGTGAGTGTGTACATTACAATTACAGGCCTCCCCTCAGACCACTGTCCATCCAGAGCACTGTGTGCATTACGGGCCACCTCTTACCACCGGTATCCAGAGCACTGTGCATTACATGCCATCCCTCAGACCACCATCAAGCACTGTGCAGCATTACAGGCATCTCAGAGTCAGACCACCATCCCAGAGCACTGTGCATTACAGGCCTCTCCTCAGACCGCCATCCCAGAGCACTGTGCATTACAGGCCTCTCCTCAGACCGCCACCCAGTGCACTGTGCATTACAGGCCTCTCCTCAGACCGCCACCCAGTGCACTGTGCAGCATTACAGGCCTCTCTCATACCACCGTACAGAGCACTGTGCAACATTACAGGCCTCCTCAGACCACCATCCAGAGCAATGTGCAGCATTACAGGCCTCTTTCATACCACCGTACAGAGCACTGTGCAACATTACAGGCCTCCTCAGACCCCCATCCAGAGCACTGTGTGCAATACAGGCCTCCTCAGACCACCATCCGGAGCACTGTGTGCAATACAGGCCTCCTCAGACCACCATCCAGAGCACTGTGTGCCTTACAGGTCTCCTCAGACCCCCATCCAGGGCACTGTGTGCAATACAGGCCTCCTCAGACCACCATCCAGAGCACTGTAGGCCTTCTCTGACTACCATCCAGAGTACTGTGTGCCTTACAGGTCTCCTCAGACCACCATCCAGAGCACTGTGTGCCTTACAGGTCTCCTCAGACCACCATCCAGAACACTGTGTGCCTTACAGGTCTCCTCAGACCACTGTCCAGAGCACTGTGTGCTTTACAGGCCTCCTCAGAACACCGTCAAGGGCACTATGTGCTTTACAGACCTCCTCAGACCACCATCCAGAGCACTGTGTGCATTACAGGCCTCCTCAGACCATCCAGAGTGGCTAAATCTGTATCTGTGAGTTTGTTTAAATCTTAATACCATTAATAACCTATTCGATTTTTTACTCCAGGGAGTATATAATGAGTTTGGAAATTCTATAGAAATGCATTACAATTTAACTAAACACATTAGATTTTAGTTGACTAAAATTATTTTATTCAACTAAAATGTACTGGCAATTTTAATCGACTAAAATTAAAACAACTGCAGATGACTAAAATGGGACTAAAACTAAATTGACATTTTAGTCAAAAGACTATGACTAAAACAGCTGTAGATGACTTAAATACGACTAAAACTAAAATGGCATTTTAATCAAAAGACTAACTAAAATTAAATCAAAAGTAACACTGGTAGGCAGGATGTGTCCTGAGCAGTTAATAGTGATTGAAAGTGGAATACCAATACTACAATACTTTTTTTTTTTAATACGCGGCCTTTAACTTCACAAACCAAATAAAAAAAAAATACTGGCCATTGTAATACTGACCATTAGGTGGCTTTTATATTGCTCCAACGCAAAAATGTCCTGATACTTTTTTCTGTCACGGAAAAGAACATCAGTAATCGGTATCCGCGAATACTTGGGGGAAAAAAAAAGTATCTGTACTTGTACTTGGTCTTAAAAAAGTGGTATCGGTGCAACCCTAATTGAAACCACTCCCCCTTAACCTTATGGAGATGAGGGAGAGAGAGGGTGTTCTGTAGGCATGTGCATTTCGTTTCGTTCCGAATCGAAATTCGGACGAATTTTTCATTATTCGGAAATTCGGATGCATCCGAATTTCCGAATTACAAAAGTAAAGAATTTAAACGAATCCGAAAAAAAAACGAACGAATTCGAAAACATATTCGAATCGAATTCGAAAACATATTCGAATCGAATTCGAAAACATATTCGAATCGAATTGGAAAACATATTCGAATCAAATTCGAAAACATAATCGAATCGAATTGGAAAAAAAATAGAAAACGTTTTTCTAAAAAAAACAATAAGATAGAATATAAAATAATAAAGCATATATATATATATATATATATATATATATATATATATATATATATATATATATATATATATATATATATATTTTTTTTTATTCTCTTCTATTGTTTTTTTATGCTTTTCTTTTCTATTATTTTATATTCTATAATAGTCTTTTCAAATTCATTCTATACAAAATTCGAATTTCGGAACATGGCTTCTGAAGTTTAAATTTCGTATAGAATGAATTCGAATTTGAATAGAAAAGATTAGAACAGAAAATAATAGAAAAGATTAGACTAGAAAAACAATAGAACAGAATAGAAGAAAATATAATATATATATTATATTTTCTTCTATTCTGTTCTATTGTTTTTCCAGTCTATTCTTTTCTATTACTTTCTATTCTATTCTAATCTTTTATATTCAAATTTGATTTCGGTCTATATGAAATTCGAATTTTGGAAGATGTTTTATATATATATATATATATATATATATATATATATATATATATATAAATAATTTTTTTCTATTCTGTTTCATTGTTTTTCTATGCTATTCTTTTCTATTCTATTCTAAACTTTTCTATTCGAATTTGAATTCATTCTATACGAAATTCGAATTTCGGAAGATGGCTTCTGAAAGTGGAATTTCGTATAGAATGAATTCAAATTTGAATAGAAAAGATTAGAATAGAAAATAATAGACTAGACAAACAATAGAACAGAACAGAATAAAATATAATATATATATATTTTATTCTATTCTGTTCTATTTTTTCTATGCTGGTCTATTGTTTTTCTATTCTTTTCTATTATTTTCTATTTTATTCTAATCTTTTCTATTTGAATGCGAAATCATTCTATACGAAATTTGAATTTCTGAAAATGGTTATACAGAAACAGAATGAAATAGAATGAAATCGAATTCTAATAGAAAAGACTAGAAAAGAAAAACAATAGGACAGAATAGAAAAAAATTATATATATATATATATATATATATATATATATATATATATATATAAAACCATCTTCCGAAATTGGAATTTGGTACAGAATGAATTCAAATAGAAAAGATTAGAATAGAACAGGAAATAATATAAAAGAATAGCATAGAAAAATAATAGAACAGAATAAAAAAAATATAAAATATTCTATTCTAATCTTTTCTATTCAAATTCATTCTGTACCAAATTCCAATTTCGGAAGATGGTTTTATATATATATATATATATATATATATATATATATATATATATATATATATATATATATATATATATATATATATACACATATACATACATATACATACATACATATATATATATATAAAATATTTCTTTCTATTCTGTTCTACTGTTCTATTGTTTTTCTATTCTATTCTTTTCTATTAGAATTTGATTTCATTCTATTTCTATATAACCATTTTCCGAAACTCGAATTTTGTATAGAATGAATTTGAATTCAAATAGAAAAGATCAGAATATAATAGGAAATAATAGAAAAACAATAGAACAGAATAGAAAAAATATAATTAATATATATATATATATATATATATATATATATATATATATATATATATATATATATATATATATATATATATTAGGGTTGTCCCGATACCGATACTAGTATCGGTATCGGCACCGATACCGAGCATTTGCCCAAGTACTTGTACTCGGGCAAATGCTCCCGATGCTTCCCCCGATACCTTGACAGTCAGCGGTGATCGGTGCTTGTAACTCCCCCACACACATCACCGCTGACTGTCACCTCATCCCCCTTAGTCCCCCACCGTTCCAATGTCCCCCTCCGCTGTCCTGCTCCGTTGCATTGTCCCCCTCCGCCGCTGCATTGTCCCCCTCCGCTGTCCTCCTCCGTTGCATTGTCCCCCTCCGCTGTCCTGCTCCGCTGCATTGTCCCCCTCCGCTGTCCTCCGCTGTTCTCCGTTGCATTGTCCCCCTCCGCTGTCCTCCTCCGTTGCATTGTCCCCCTCCGCTGTCCTGCTCTGCTGCATTGTCCCCCTCCGCTGTCCTCCGCTGTCCTCCTCCGCTGCATTGTCCTCCGCTGTCCTCCGCTGTCCTCCTCCGCTGCATTGTCCCCCTCCGCTGTCCTGCTCCGCTGCATTGTCCCCCTCCGCTGTCCTCCGCTGTCCTCCTCCGCTGCATTGTCCCCCTCCACTGTCCTGCTCCGCTGCATTGTCCTCCGCTGCATTGTCCTCCGCTGTCCTCCTCCGCTGCATTGTCCTCCGCTGTCCTCCGCTGTCCTCCTCCGCTGCATTGTCCCCCTCCGCTGTCCTCCTCCGTTGCATTGTCCCCCTCCACTGTCCTGCTCCGCTGCATTGTCCCCCTCCGCTGTCCTCCGCTGTCCTCCTCCGCTGCATTGTCCTCCGCTGTCCTCCGCTGTCCTCCTCCGCTGCATTGTCCCCCTCCGCTGTCCTGCTCCGCTATCCTCCGCTGCATTGTCCTCTGCTGTCCTCCGCTGTCCTCCTCCGCTGCATTGTCCCCCTCCGCTGCCCTGCTCCGCTGCATTGTCCCCCTCCGCTGTCCTCCGCTGTCCTCCTCCGCTGCATTGTCCCCCTCCACTGTCCTCCTCCGCTGCATTGTCCTCCGCTGTCCTCCGCTGTCCTCCTCCGCTGCATTGTCCTCCGCTGTCCTGCTCCGCTGCATTGTCCCCCTCCGCTGTCCTCCGCTGTCCTCCTCCACACTGCATTGTCCCCCTCCGCTGTCCTGCACCGCTGCATTGTCCCCCTCCGCTGTCCTCCGCTGTCCTCCTCCGCTGCATTGTCCTCCGCTGTCCTCCTCCGCTGCATTGTCCCCCTCTGCTGTCCTGCTCCGCTGCATTGTCGTCCTTCGCTGTCCTCCGCTGTCCTCCTCCGCTGCATTGTCCCCCTCCGCTGTCCTCCACTGCATTGTCCCCCTCCGCTGTCCTGCTCCGTTGCATTGTCCCCCTCCGCTGTCCTCCGCTGTCCTCCTCCGCTGCATTGTCCTCCGCTGTCCTTCTTCTTTGCTGTGTCCCCCTCCGCTGTCCCCATCCGTTCCGGCTTTCCGCTGTCCCCCTCTCTCTTCCTCTGTCCCCTCCGTTCTGCTGTCTCTCTCCGCTGTGTGACTGGACAGAGTCAGCTGACTCTGTCCATTCACATAACTGAAACATTGTAATCTCCTGTGATTACGATGTGTCAGTTTATGGATGGAGAGGAGCCGCTGTCTTCTCTCCATTCATTTTCAGTGCAGCTGAGGCTGCAGAGAAAGGGACTGGGGAATCTCTATCCTCGGTCTCTTTCTCTGTCTCAAGGGGGAGATATCAGAGGTCTGTTAAGACCCCTGATATCTCACCAAAGCCCCCCAACAGGGCTGATTAAAAAAAAAAACACACACACACAAAGTGCAATAAAGAATAAAAAAAAAAAAATTGTAAAAAATAATAAATGTAAATGAAAAAAAAAACCATAAAAAAAAACACACACACACACAGGCACCGTTCACTCACCCCAACCCCCCCACCCCCCTAAAAAAAAAACAAAAAAAAAAAACACTGTCACGTGACATTAAAAAAAAGTATCGGTAATCGGTATCGGCGAGTACTTGAAAAAAAGGATCGGTACTTGTACTCGGTCTTAAAAAAGTGGTATCGGGACAACCCTAATATATATATATATATATATATATATATATATATATATATATATATATATATATATATATATATATATATATATATAAAACCATCTTCCGAAATTCGAATTTCGTATAAAATTAATTTGAATTTGAATAGAAAAGATTAAAATAGAGTAGAAAGAATAGACTAGAAAAACAATAGAACAGAATAGAATAAGATATAATATATATATTGTATTTTATTCAGATCTGTTCTATTGTTTTTCTAGTCTATTCTTTTCTATTATATTCTATTCAAATTCGAATTCATTCTATACAAAATTTGAATTTCAGAAGCCATCTTCCGAAATTCGAATTTCATATAGAATGAATTCAAATTCGAATAGAAAAGTTTAGAATAGAATAAAAAAGAATAGCATAGAAAAACAATGAAACAGAATAGAAAAAAATATAATATATATATTATATTTTATTCTCTTCTGTTCTATTGTTTTTCTAGTCTATTCTATTTCTATTATTTTCTATTCTAACCTTTTCTATTCAAATTCGAATTCATTCTATACGAAATTCTAATTTTAGAAGCCATCTTCCGAAATTCTAATTTCGCATAGAATTAATTCAAAATTTCAAATAGAAAAGTTTAGAATAGAATAGAAAAGAATAGCACTGAAAAACAATGGAACAGAATAGAAAAAATATATAATATATATATATATAACCATCTTCCAAAATTGGAATTTGGTACAGAATGAATTCGAAAAGAAAAGATTAGAATACAATATATTATATTTTTTTCTATTCTGTTCTATTGTTTTTCTATGCTATTCTTTTATACTTTCTATTCTATCCTAATCTTTTCTATTGGAATTCGATTTCATTCTATACGAATTTCAAATTTCACAAAATGGTTATATATAGTTTACTTTTTCAAATTCAGTTAATGTTTTTTTCGAATGCGGTAGAATTTTTTCTAATTTTATCGTTTTTTTCGAACGTGGTAGAATTTTTTCGAATTTGACAGTTTTTTTCCAATGTGGTAGAATTTTTTCGAATTTGACAGTTTTTTTCCAATGTGGTAGAATTTTTTCGAATTTGATAGTTTTTTTTCGAATGTGGTAGAATTTTTTCGAATTTGACAGTTTTTTTCGAATGTGGTAGAATTTTTTCGAATTTGATAGTTTTTTTCGAATGTGGTAGAATTTTTTCGAATTTGATAGTTTTTTTTCGAATGTGGTAGAATTTTTTTTGAATTTGACAGTTTTTTTAGAATGTGGTAGAATTTTTTCGAATTTGATAGTTTTTTTCGAATGTGGTAGAATTTTTTTGAATTTGATAGTTTTTTTCGAATGTGGTAGAATTTTTTGAATTTGACAGTTTTTTTCGAATGTGGTAGAATTTTTTCGAATTTGATAGTTTTTTTCGAATGTGGTAGAATTTTTTCGAATTTGATAGTTTTTTTTCGAATGTGGTAGAATTTTTTCGAATTTGATAGTTTTTTTTCGAATGTGGTAGAATTTTTTCGAATTTGATAGTTTTTTTTCGAATGTGGTAGAATTTTTTCGAATTTGATAGTTTTTTTTCGAATACGGTCGAATTTTTTCGAATGCGGTCGAATTTTTTCGAATTCGAATACGAAACGAATTCCGAAAACGAATGTAACGAATGCAACGAATTTAACTAAACGAATTTAGTTAAATAACGAATCGAAACGAAACGAAACTAAACGAATTTTTTTATCCTGCACATGTCTAGTGTTCTGTAATGGAGAACTCCAGCAGGGCTTACAACATTGTTTAGGTTTTCATGGCAACAGAGGTGATGTGTTGTCAGTACACTACAGGAAGTTAGGAGCTCACTTGCTTTCTGGCAGGATCAACAGATTTTTGCCATAGTTGCAGAGACAAAATATAGGAGAAATGTACATGTATTGTATGATGTATATGCACCAAAGGTTATGTAAACCTAATACCAACAAAAATGTAACGTGTCGCAGCTTAGCAGTCCTTAGATGTTGGGGCTGCATTACTTTTCTTTTTCTGAGCGCAGAACATTTTCTGCAAGTACAGAAATTACCTGCTAATCCTGCCAGAAACGCAGTGTCCTTGTCACTTAAAGTGGAGTTCCAGCCACTTTTACAACTCTTCAGCATCCCTCACTAAACTGTGCACTGTAAACGAATTGGATATTTTTATTTTTCTCAGCACCTACTGTATATCTGCTGTATTCAATTTTCACTTCCTCCTCCCTGGCCGCGGCTCAACGCATCATTTCCTGTTTGCAATGCCTTCTGGGAAGGGGCGGCAACTTCCTCTGAAACTGCCGTTGCTATGGAAACCTGACCTGAAACCTATTACACTGCTTGTGCTGCACTGAGCATGTGCAAGATCTGCAAGGATGAGATCCAGGAAGAAATACAGTCTGGCTTCAGATGCCCACACTTAAGATGGCCACGGCCTGCTGTACGTTTATAAAATAACAAACTACTGCTATAAACGAACAAAACAGACCTTAGTTTACAGACTAACTTTACTAGAATACATTAAGCTTGTGTATTATAGGGGTATTTTTATTTAAAAAGTATCATTTCGGCCGGAACACCACTTTAATGTAAGAACTAGAAATCACGTTATCTTCTTTTTGTGGGAGATAAGGCTATGTTTGAATTCCAGCCTGGGTGAAAACCATGGCTCCCTCCATAGATTCACTGGAGGAGTGAGTATAGCCACCCAGGGGACAGCAAGTGTGTTAGCGGCAGCATCGCCAGGTCAAAAAAAGAAACAAAACAAAAAAAAACCGATGCAGCTGCCACATCTAAGGACTGGTTTAGATATAATGTATATTGGTTTATATGCTAACTTTTTAATTGCAACTGGGGCAAACTTTATATCAGTAGTAGCGGCCGCTTTACATTCAGCTTTTCCCCCCAAAGTTATTAAGAAGGCTTTAGGCTTTGGATTCACATCAATGCTTGTTGTTTTTGAGCGTTTCTGCAGTGCTTTCCGCTTTTTTACCATAATTTGCGATTTTTACAGTTTTGTTTTTTTTTTACATTCATTGTATATAGCCGGTTGCTAAGAAGAGGGTTCGGAAGCCGGCCGACGCATCCTTAACAACCGATGAGTCTACAGCTGTCAGCGGGCTTCCCCACTGACAGTTGAATGGAAAAAAAAAAAAAAAATTGCCAGCACAAAAAAAAAAAAAAAAAAATTGTTAAAGGGGGCTTTCAGAATCCGATAAGCCCCCTGCACGCAGACTCCCACAACCACCGGCCAAGGTTGCGGGAAGGAGGCCCTTGTCCCCATCAACATGGTGAACACCCATGTGATCCGATTCCAGTGGGGACCAAAAGAAGGGTCCTGCACCATTTTGGTGCGAATGCGATGCAAATTCAGCCATACAATCTGTATGGCTGAATTCGCATCGTGCAGAAATCGCATGTAATCTGCACAGCAGTTGGGTGGGAACATTGTGTCTAACATCGTACCAGTGTGAACCCAGCCTAAGGGCCCTTTCACACGTGCGGAGCTGATTTCAGACATCCGCTTGCTCAGCAGGGATCGATCCGTTGATCCCCGCTGAGCCGGCAGATGAAAAGTCCATCTCTGCACACCTCTATAGGGGGATCGGATGAAAACGGACCGCCTGTCCGTTTTCATCCGATCCACCAGACGGATAGAAAATAGGATAACCATCCGTCTAGATTTAGCAGAGCGGATTGGATGTCAGCCGACATGTCACCGCTGACATCCGTTGCTCCATAGAGATGTATGGAGCGAACGTTCAGGTCCGCCTGTAAAAACTTACAGGTGGATCTGAACGGTCCGCACGTGTGAAAGGGACCTTACAGTCTCTTGTCAAAAAAACAAAAGACAAATAAAAAAAACAAACAAACAAAAGACAAATTTGACAAACAAAAAAACAAAACAAAACAAACAAACAAACAAACAAAAAAACACAGGAAGTCACACCATCCCAAACTGTTAATAATCATTTTATTATACCACAAGTGCAAATCATCAGATGAATAGATGTGCATAACGCATTTAAACCTAAATTTACAATTATGGTTATACATACACTATAGAGATCACAGACTTCTTTTCTCTTTTAGACTATCTGAACAGATGAATGAGCTCTGTGCACTGTAGTGGCCCTCACTGAACGCCACAGAACCTTGTTTAACTGAAATAAAAAGGGTAAAAAACAAAAACAAAAAAAAAAAGAAGAAATGTAAATGTGAAATTTTTAAAAGTCTCTCTGCATGCTCCTGACTGTTGGAAATGAGGAGAGGCCAAACACACAGCCGTTCACTAGATTAAAAGAAGAAAAAAAAGGGGGGGGGGAGGGGAGGAACGAGGACAGATGAAGCCCACAAACAGCAACCTACGAGCGTTCAACACAACTGCCTGAGGAAAGTAAAAAAAAAAAAAAAAAAGGAATAAATCTTGCTGACCCAACAACTGCCAATCAGATTCTTCAGTCTATTTCCAAACCAGCACAGGGAACATTTTCAGTCTGAACCAGATTTTTTATTTATTTTTTTGCTCTTGTCATCACAGCTGAAGTTATGAAGAGTCTGCAGACGCCGCTCGTATAAAACGACCTTTGTACTGACACTGGAGCTGTTAAGCGGGGCTTAGTATTTTGGTCCTTGTGGGCTGTGGATGGGGCCCTTACCTAGCATGCACCTGACCTCACCATATATAGTAAGGTAAGTGTGGCTTTTAAGCAACATTCAATGGCTCAGATCTCCATTTAGCCATTCCGATAAATAGATGTGACTTGTGAATTGCCCAGAAGAGGGACAAGCCTGGTTTAGCAACACTGATGGCTGGCAATGGTTTGCGAGACCTTAACTCATACCTTGGCATCGATCACATGACCAGAATTTACCATATTAACTATTATTTACAGCATCAGGGATATAGATTTAAATGCGCTTTTACTTTTTTTTTTCCAGTGGCAAGCCCTCTAAGGTGTTCTGTGCATTCCTGTGCAGGCAGTCCTATACATGTCAATCATAACACAGCGGCTGCACAGATAACATGGTAAATTCTGGTCATGTGACCAATTCTAAGGTACTGCTAATATGGTCTTTGCTGATTTTGGGGGTCCCCCCCCCCAAAAAAACAAGTTGCCAAATAACTCCCAGAGATGGCATCATACCTTCATGTCTTGTTGCTGGGACGTTGCTAATACACTTCCGACTGTTACTGCTCTCCCCCACCATTACAGGAGCAAGCTCTCAAACCCCCCCCGCACATGTGTCGTCTGCTATCTCCTCCGTCACAGCATCGCTAAGCACAAAGCTACTGTGACAAGGCGCAAGGGAGCACATAAGGACGGGGGAGGGGTGTTGAATCAGCTAGGAGAGTCTTAAAAAGGTCCTAGAAACAAGGCATAAATGGTACGATGCCATCCTTGGAAATTTTTTGGCCAGGCTTTGGGAGGTTCGTAAATGACCTAGTCCTAAAGCAATTCTTTACCTTTGGTCAAAGCCATTTTTTTTTAAATTTACAGGCATCCCTTACCTGCATAGGACGTTTATTGGTAAAGGTGAAGTAGGACTTTAAATATCTCAACAATCAGTCATACAGCTTTGGGCATTCTACATAGCTTTGAATGTTACCAGTTCTGTACACAACATGGACAACAGGAGTAGCTTGTATGGCTGCAATTCGCCCATCTCTGTGGATGCAGGTGCCAGGATGAACAGAACTTATCAGTGCTCCCCAAGTGTAGTAAACAAAGGAACCAACCTCATTCTGATGGCATCAGCATATAGTAAAGCTTTATTATTCCGGACAAAGATCACAGAAGGCCCGTCCAGTCACTCTGATGCATTTTACCCAGAAAGGGCTTACCCATACAGATTACTAGTAGTCTATAAGCTTCTTCTGGGTAAAACACAACAACGTAAAGAGGGTCTGCGCAGACCTTTTGTGAATTTGCCTGGAACAATAAAGTTTTACTATATGCCGATGTAATTGCTGTCGGTTCTTTTGTTCAATATATGACCTAACAATAATTTCAAGTTTGCTTGAAACATACGGGAGTACCCTTTTGGCCACTGAAAGCTAATGTACAATGCTGCCCCTTGCACTGAGCTAGTGTACTAACCATAACCAAGAGATGTGAAAATGGTTAAGGCCCCATTCACACGGGCGATTCGATAAGATCCGCCTGTCAAGTTTTTCAGGCAGACCCGATTGGACCCTCCAGTCTCTTCTATGGAGTGGCGGATGTCAGCGGACACATGTCTGGTGACAACCCCCCCCCGCCATTCGATCCTGTCCGCCAAAAACAGACAAATGGTGGACCTATTCCCCATCCGTT
Source organism: Lithobates septentrionalis (assembly GCA_037952835.1). Classification (NCBI taxonomy): domain Eukaryota; kingdom Metazoa; phylum Chordata; class Amphibia; order Anura; family Ranidae; genus Lithobates; species Lithobates septentrionalis. Next base: position 692,318 of record JBBDGP010002172.1, read on the forward strand.
GGACAGGTCTATTTCCACCCGATTGCCCCATAAAGGAGAGCGGGACTTTGACGGTGTCCGCCCTGCACAGTGGACACGGACCTGTCATCCACCTACTCAGCGGGAATCAGTGGAAAGATCCCCAGCTGAGCAAGCAGAACTCGATTTACGGAGGCGCCCGCGTGAAAGGGGACAAAATAGCTTTGTACAGTAACAGAACACCACCAGTGCAGTACAAGCAGATAGATCAAGATCTACAGAACACTAAAAGCTGTTCCAGGCGCCTCTGTTTTGACACAGTTCGAGTAACATTTCAAAGTGCTCAGAACAATTTAGGAATCGATGGCTCACATACTTGGCATTTCTGAAGGCACAATCTATGGACAAGGAGAGCTTTTTAAAAAAAAAAAATGAAAGTCAATAAACAGAGCCGATGAACTGGAAAGAGTGGAGTGGGAGGACAGGATGTTGCTTAAAGAACAAGACCCTCATAAACTGGCCCATCCGATTCCGGGGAGTCTTTCCGTAGACGCAAGTGCTCCAGGGTGTTGTGAAAGTGTTTGTTGATCTGCTCTGTCTCTTCACAGGCCTCCAGGCTCGGGAGGTCTTCTCGAATCTTCTGGATGAGCTGGTTCAGGACCTGGATGGTGACCTGTGAAGAAGACCTTATGGAGTTAGATAATAGCATCATCATTTTTTACATTGTCCTATCTATTTTTATAAAAGGGCAGAATGCGTCTGATTTCTTTTACCCAACTACTCTGAAGACCATTTTTCAATTCGTTTTTAATAAAGTTTTATTTTAATTTTTTTTAAAACATCAGTAGAATTACAGGGATAGGCATACTTGTACACTTTACATTTATCTAGCATTCAGGGCTGCTGTTAGAAATCATAGGGTTCCGTAGAGCCTAACCCCCCCCCCCCCCCCATATCAAATTATAATTTCGCCAAAAATATACTGAAATTTTTATTATTAGTGGACACAAAACACAATTCTTGCTAAATCTAAAAGATAAAACTGTATTGTGTTAATCAATGAAGCTGTGTGTGTGAGATTGTGGTCTTGGGGCTCATTCATATGGGAGCTGTGGCTTGAATAGTGTCAATCAGTGGTCCTTCCTGCTCAGCAGATGCCCAGGCTCCCCTTTTGAACTGATGGGGCCCAGGCCAGGAGAGCCGGCTGTACTGCCTTATCAGCGGCCCTGCTAGCATGCAAAAAAATGTATCACAAATCATGTGCATGTCTCCCTTGTTATCAGAGATGTGAAGTCCCCAAATCTACAGGGGGGCATGTAAACTTGCAAGGTGCCAAAACCATAGGTGAGGTCAAGAAAAATGAAACGAAGAGGAAAACGGCCCCGATCGGGATTATAGGTCTTCCAAGCCAACTAGGTATTCCTGCATTTGGTAAGGATTTGTGATCTGGAGATGGCCACATATGAGAGAGGGGGAACATTACTCTTCAATAGAAACTCTGGAAAACCAAGATCAAAAGAGTAGAATAAGTAAAGATAAGGAGACCTGAATTAGGAAAAGGGAGAGAAGAAGCGTAGAGAAGAGAAGACACTAAAGACGAGGGGTGAAAAGGCCAACAGAGATGTCCATAGGCTCCCTTCTTTGGTAAGAGATCTCAAGGGAGGTGAAGCTTTCCGGAGGAAGTATGAGTATACTATATTGATCCATGGGGTCCTTACAGCTAGAAATTCCTTTGGCTACTTGCACACTAGCCCATGTGCATTCTAATCCTGATGTTTTAGGTGCAAGGATCTCCAAACTTTCTAAACAAAGGCTCAGTTTATTGTCCTTCAGACTTTAGGGGGGCCAGACTAGGGCCAGTGGGAGTAAACAATGCCCCACCTTTGGTGTCAGTGGGAGGACTAGTGTCTTATCGCTGGAGTCAGTTGAAGGATTAGGGCCCCATCATTTGTGTCAGTGGGAGAAATTTTGCCCTTTCATTGGTATCATTGGGAGGAATAGTGCCCCATCGTTGGCGTCAATTGGAGTAACTTTTCCCCATCTATAGTGTCAATTGGAGGAATTTTGGCCCCATCGTTGGATTCAATGGAAGGAATTGTGCCCCATCAATGGTGTCAGTGGGAGGAATTATGCCACATTGTTGGCATCTGTGGATGGAACAGTGCCCCAAGGGCCAGACAAAGGCAAGCAAAGAGCCGCACCTGGCACCCGGGGTCAGAGTTTAGAGACCAATGTTTTAGAGAACCCAAAAGGCACAGGCGCAGCATCCAGATCAACTGCCTGCAGCCTATGGCAGACAACCTTGTACTGAGTGGTACTCATGCTTGGCGTCATACGCTACAGGGACAGCCACCCGGAAAGTACTTGGTACAGCATTCAGCTGCAGCATTTTGCAGTCTGCCATAGACTTGGACAGGCTACAAGCAGCAGGGCTGGACCTCCCGGGTGCACTAAACTTCTTAGTATGCAAGTAGCCTTTTGACTATCAACAAGGTGGCCAATAAGTTTCTCCTTGACAAACGGTCTAATGGGTTTCTTCCAAGCTTCAGAAATAGTTTGCTTGGCTGCTAATAACACATAAGTGGGTAATTTAAATTGGAGTTTGGTGAAGAATGAGGGGTTTCACAAATCAGGTGTCTTTTGGGAAGGCGTTGCTGAAAGTTTGTAGAAGTTGGATACTCTGGTCCTGAACCTGTTCAACATAGAGTAGGTCCACCAAAATATTTAACGGCACCAATTAGAGAGAGGGGAATGGTGATGTGCCAATATAGAGGAGCAATTTTTTTTCAGGTCAACGGGAGATAAAAGTGGTATAGATGGGTCTATGTCTCCGTAAAAGATAGCAAAATATTTGCATGGTATTAGTTGATGTCCCAAGCGAAGAGGCAGGCTCGTGCTAGAGAAAATAGAGCAGGAGACTCCGCCATACGTTTCCACATATAAGCCACAGAAGCTGGGGCCTTGGTGCTCACTTGCCACAGTTCAATACATGATTTATTCCATCAAATTCCAAGGCCACTCACAGCATCTAATTATCTTTAGTCCAGCAAAAAGGCAAAGGACACTAAAAACCCATCTGGTCATCAGCCGTTACCTGTGCAACAGACTTTTTCAAGGTGTAGAGATTTAGCCATTTTGCTTCAATAAATAGAATCATATTTTGTGAGTGCCCTTGAAATCTTTCCATGGAATAGATTAATGGCAAAAAGGCACCTGTCAATTCTCTACTGCGCTACCGAGTTGCTGAAACCCATTGTGCTGAGATGTGGCAAGGCAATAGCTTTATTCCCTTTTCTCCATAGCAAGGACTCAAGAGGGATCGCCATAATTTGAACAGCAGCATCCCTGATACAAAATAAGGGAGGATCCTACTGCATCGGAAAGGTCAATGTCCTTGGCCCTGGTTATTGATCTCAGCCCAGACATGTTCATTTTTGCAGAGAATCCCACAAGTGCCAGAGCTGCTTTGTGCAAAATCATTACACAGCACGTAAGTCACATATTTGTTAATATATATATATTTTAAAGAACCTTTAATGTAACTTTAACTGTGCTTCCAGCATCAGATAAACACAATTAAGATACCCCACATTAAAATTTAATTAGCGAGAGAGAGAGAGAGAGAGAGAGAGAGAGAGGGAGAGAGAGAAAGAGAAACAAAGTGTATGAATGAAGAGGAGATAGTAAGAGACAGGTAGGAGAAGGGGGCAGCTACAGAGACAGCTGTAGAGACCGTGAAAGAGACAGGGAACTACAGTAAGCAAGAAAGATGTAAAGAACCACCAGCTAGAGTTAGTGAGACGGCTAGAGAGGCAGACAGCTACAGAGAGTTAGAGAGACAGCTAAAAGGGATATAGAGAGACAGCTAGAGAAGAGCAAGAGTGGCTATGAGAGAGAGATAGATGACTAGAGAGAGAGAGGCAGCTACAGACAGAGGGGGGAGAGAGAGAGATACAGATAGAAAGACAGGTGGGGAGAGCGATAGAGGGACAGGCTGGGAGATTTAAAGAAACCGCTAGAGAAAGCGAGCGAGAGAGAGATTAAGAGCGCAAGAGCGACAGACAATGCGAGAGAGCATGAGAGCGACAGACAATGCGAGAGAGCGACAGACAGAGCAAGAGCGAGAGAGAGCGACAGACAGACAGAGCGAGAGAGAGCGACAGACAGACAGAGCGAGAGAGAGCGACAGACAGACAGAGCGAGAGAGAGCGACAGACAGACAGAGCGAGAGAGAGCGACAGACAGACAGAGCGAGAGAGAGCGACAGACAGACAGACAGAGCGAGAGAGAGCGACAGACAGACAGACAGAGCGAGAGAGAGCGACAGACAGACAGACAGAGCGAGAGAGAGCGACAGACAGACAGACAGAGCGAGAGAGAGCGACAGACAGACAGACAGAGCGAGAGAGAGCGACAGACAGACAGACAGAGCGAGAGAGAGCGACAGACAGACAGACAGAGCGAGAGAGAGCGACAGACAGACAGACAGAGCGAGAGAGAGCGACAGACAGACAGACAGAGCGAGAGAGAGCGACAGACAGACAGACGCGAGAGAGAGCGACAGACAGACAGACAGAGCGAGAGAGAGCGACAGACAGACAGACAGAGCGAGAGAGAGCGACAGACAGACAGACAGAGCGAGAGAGAGCGACAGACAGACAGACAGAGCGAGAGAGAGCGACAGACAGACAGACAGAGCGAGAGAGAGCGACAGACAGACAGACAGAGCGAGAGAGAGCGACAGACAGACAGACAGAGCGAGAGAGAGCGACAGACAGACAGACAGAGCGAGAGAGAGCGACAGACAGACAGACAGAGCGAGAGAGAGCGACAGACAGACAGACAGAGCGAGAGAGAGCGACAGACAGACAGACAGAGCGAGAGAGAGCGACAGACAGACAGACAGAGCGAGAGAGAGCGACAGACAGACAGACAGAGCGAGAGAGAGCGACAGACAGACAGACAGAGCGAGAGAGAGCGACAGACAGACAGACAGAGCGAGAGAGAGCGACAGACAGACAGACAGAGCGAGAGAGAGCGACAGACAGACAGACAGAGCGAGAGAGAGCGACAGACAGACAGACAGAGCGAGAGAGAGCGACAGACAGACAGACAGAGCGAGAGAGAGCGACAGACAGACAGACAGAGCGAGAGAGAGCGACAGACAGACAGACAGAGCGAGAGAGAGCGACAGACAGACAGACAGAGCGAGAGAGAGCGACAGA